>PNEQ01045001.1:0-22860 GCA_003012365.1 Medauroidea extradentata
GTGTTCTTTTGTTATTTTTCTGTTCGTGTCTGATATCTACTGTGTTTGTTGTTTCGTCTCATCGTTGTGTCGCATGTTATTTGGTTTTTATTTTATTTGTTATTAATTTCATTTATTATCTGTTTGTTCCTTGTTTTTTATTTGACCCGATTCCATCTTGGAATTTCATGTTGTGTTTGTATCTTGCTGACTAAGCATACTCTGCTTATTTTATGGTTTCTTTTATTTGTTTAGTTTTTCTTTGACAGTCGTTCAATTTTGCAATGGAGTACGTCCAAGAAACTGAATTTACGTCTTTAGTTTAGCAATGGTTTCGAAAACATTTTTTAAAGCAAATTAATATATATATAAATTCATCATAGTAGTTTTAACACGTATATATCATCGTTTTATCTGAATTTTTTGTTGCAATACACCAAACAGATTTTTAGATTTATGCCCCTGAAATAGCACAAATTTTGTTGTCAAAATGAGCCAAAATGAAGCAAAATAATTTTTTGCTAGCAAACGGTACATTATTTTTTAAAAAAATGCCCTGACAAAGTTGTGTATCGTATGACTGTACACAGTCTCAAATTTTTTCAAAGCATTTGGTTAAAAAATATCCAAGTTATTTGCAATTGTTTGAGTGCATAGTAGATAAATAAACGCTGAAAACCTCAATTGATTTCTACGCTATTGTTGAAGCCAATATGGATAAAATACTCAATGACGATGCTAGATAATGGTATTTACCAACTTTATGAGTAAATATTTATCCAGAATTACTAATTCGTTACGCGTGATCTCTTGCGCCGCAGTTAAATGCACGAGGTTCCGGCGTCAGAGATTGTGCCTCAGAAGTTCGTAACACTGAAAACAATTTTGTTTAAAACGTTGGCTAAAACTATTTCCTAGGATTGTTGTTGTTTAATTTTCGCAAATTGGCTTCAAGAAACATACTGTTATAGAGTAATACTTTTAGCTTTGAATTATGTAGCACGCCCTGTTAAGAAGACTCACAAGCCAGTGTGGTCGGTGGCGCCGTATCTGTCGCCGGCCTGGCAGCCGAGGAAGGCGTACGAGGCGATGCCGACGGTGCTGCTGGCGACGACCAGCAGGTTCCACCAGGCGAGAACGCGCGCAGATGGTCGGAACTTGGTGATGGCTGCCCCCGCCAGCAGCGTACCGAGCGCAGAGAACATGATGCCGAAGGGGCCTGTGCACCACACGAACTGACGTCACAGATATCATCGCACAGGATAACCATGGAAGTATTAGTCTATGGAGTGGAAGTTTTTGAGAAAATTTGAAGCCAGCCAACAGACGACGTTTAAAGACAAGAATAGAGCTAGTGGTGGCAAAAACATGTAAACATAGCATAGAGCTGAATGAAAATGTTTTAGTTTTTTGTTAACAACACATTATGGTGACAGTTTGTGCAGCTCTCGGCCTTACAAACAGATTCGATCGCTGCGGAGGTAAGAAACTTTTATTTAAATTCATCAAGTTTATAAAGTACATGCACACAGCGAGAGCTAATTCGTTTATATATATATATATATATATATATATATATATATATATATATATATATATATATCTGAAGCAATTGTAAACTATTGTGTACAATTCAAATAGAGAATTTGCGCGAATTTTTGTAAAAAAAATTACATAATTACATTGCTTTCTGCTATTGTTTTGCCACCCAAAATATGGCGACTCATGAAAAATAACGTCCTGCGCATGCGCAGTTCGAAAATGTTCGAAAATGATCGGCTTCACACGATTACCATTGAAATGTACGGCAGATGCCACTCCATAGACTAATACCTCCATGAGGACAACTTGAGTCTATTCAACACGTCACCGCACCGGGTATTGTAAAGGTGGGTTCACAGTTGATTGCATAACAGTAAGCATAGAACATAGGTCGTTTGCACAAGAACTAACGTCTATTGTATTCTTGCCTGCCGATTTACAACACCCAAAAATGTGGTCGTGTACATAGAGTTGCTGACATAAGAAATTGATATACTTAATTTCTTGTGCGTATGCATAAGACGGCAACCAATCACAGTAAAGGATTTTGTTAGTGTCCGCCATGTTGGTTTAACTTCCAAAAATACACGCGATCAAAACAAAGCTAGAATAAGACATTTTAATGTTAAAAACTTTGTTTCTATATTGTAAATAATGTTTTACGCTGTGCAGTTTATAGGAACTTTGTTTCTGTATTTCATTTTATATCCAAATACGATTCCACTTCAAATATGTTTTAACGGTCTTCGGTTGACTTTTATACAGCAAGAAATATTTCAGATTTATCGAAAAAAATGTAACTGGCTAAACATGACAGTTAGAATCAAATTGTGAACTAATTTTGCACAAAGCTTCTGGTCATGCACAGATTCTAATGTTATGTTATATGTTCTGTGCTTATGTTTTCTAATTGTGAACCAACCTTAAAGCCGCAAGAACCATCCTCTCCCACGTCAAAGAATCCAGCACTTCTTTTTCAGAGTCCACATTTTCCTATTACTTTGGTCCTTGCCAATGTTTTTGCGTCCAGTCTAGTGAAATGTGTAAAAATTTCTGTTGCAATACTTACATAAGTACAGATGATGTAGTTATGAAGGTAATTAAATAAGGAGGTAGCATACAAACGTATGTGTAACTTAAGTAGGAGAGATGGAATAAATGGAGTCCACCGTTACATGATGATATAAAATAAATCTATCTACATAATGCTACATTTATACAGAAACAACACTAAAGGCACCATTACACCTAATAGTTTAATACTCAGTTCTGTGTAAGACAGTTATCAGCAGGGATATATATGGGATGGGCAAGAGATAGCGGAGACAACATACCTTGTGTATGCATACCTTGTG
Organism: Medauroidea extradentata; assembly: GCA_003012365.1. Classification (NCBI taxonomy): domain Eukaryota; kingdom Metazoa; phylum Arthropoda; class Insecta; order Phasmatodea; family Phasmatidae; genus Medauroidea; species Medauroidea extradentata. The sequence continues at coordinate 2,877 of PNEQ01045001.1, forward strand.
GTGGTGCTGCATAATGACCTTAGGTAGAAAAAGCAGGTAGCGATAGTGGTTACAAAATGAAACAGGGCGTTGAGTATGCTGGGAAGGATGCTAAGGGAAGTCAGCTGCGAGGTAAAATAAAAGGCGTATTACACAACGGTAAGCCAATGTTAGAACATGTGGCAGCAGAATGTGACCTATATGTGTAGGCGGAGGAGCAGGAGTTGGAGCAGGTACAAAGGACAGCGAGGTGGTGGAAGGGTTAATGAAAGAGACAGGTATATGAGGAAGAGAACTTTAGGCCTTCTTTGATGATGAAGTAAATGGGTTGAAGTTCTCTGAAGGACAGAAGGAGGGCGGAAAGGTTGGTCAGAATGAACAGGATTGTAAATGGAAAGGGAGGTTGAGTTGCCATCTGAATAAGTGAGGGTATAAGTAAATTGAGAACAAATGTGAGAAAATTCAGATGGTATGATTGAGAAAAGAGCAAGGCAGACAGTCTATGCTTGTAAGAACGATGAGGAGAGAATGAAATGTATTGTGGGAGGAGTTGGTGACTACGAGGGGCCGGGGTTGGATATTTCAGGAAGAATTTGAATTTGGAGAGAACTCGCCACCGGGCGGCAGCCCAATTGTGAGTGTTAGATAAATTATTAATGTCATCTAAGATAATTTACTCACTCTCGAATAGCAAGCACATTAATACTGAGGTACCACACCCGGCTGTACACTTTTGGAGTGACGTGAAAAATTTGTTGTCTCACATTTCCTCACCTACAAGGTTGGACTAACGAAAGCTTCGTATTTATGCTCGATGCTAGACGTCGTTATGTCATGATAAGTTCGGCTGAACGAGCCCTAAATTTCAGTTATGAGAACTGGTCGCTGTCACAAGAACACTGTCGCTAAGTGTAAATGGATTTTAGAAGCGCCACATAACTTAAGAAAATTTCAACTTAGAACAGTCATACCATAGTATTAATTAAACAAATCCTCATTGAACTTCAAAATTTGAACTACTATACATTAAAAACAGTTAAATTTATTTATATATATTTAACTTTTAAAATCATAAAATTTAGCAATTTAAACTTAGAAAGTTGTAACTTACAACTACCCTAACTAATAATCACACAACTTTGAAAAGACGTACAATAAACACGCGATTTAGAAACAACCAGCACCAAATCAGGGAAATTAGAAATTAGATATTTTAGAAAGCTGTAACTTTGAAGTTTCATAAGTTAGAGTGCACATCTTAGAACATTCGTACAATGCAAATATACAATTTAGGACTAACACAATTTACAAACACGTTCGCTAGTAAGTTAACAAATTACAACAACTTTCTCTATAACTGGCACAACTTAGAAAGTAATTTAAGTGTTTCCAAGTTATGTGATTCTTAGTTGAGTATTTCGAAATGATTACAGTATCCTCGGTCCAAATAGCAGATACTGTCTGTTTATGTAAGACACGTTTTGACATTTGTGTTGGCAATCCATTGTACAACCGTTTCATTGTAAAGAATAGTCTTCTATTCTACCACCAGAGATATGAGAAATATACAGATGGAGCATGACATTACATATGCACTAAGGCGCTGGGTGTGGGCAATGAGACGGAAGGGAGACGACCATTCGCCATATTGATACGTGAAAAAAAATGTTTGTTGCCATAGCAACATGTCATGGTTGTCTAGCCATAATCTAATTTCTCCATATACATACAGGAACAGCTGATTTCACTCCACCGTATTGTTACGGTATAAACAAAGTTAACAATTCAACCTGACCTTTATGCTCTATCTGTATTATTCTCTAATCTCTGACTGCCACAGATTATTTCTGCACAAGTACACGTAACCGACTGCCAAACTGCGCTGTTAATAATTCTGTAATTCTGTCAAATCGTGCAGTATATGAAAATTAAAAAGTGTGCTTGTGAAGAAAATGCCTGAGGCAGAGAACAAAACCCCCGGTTTCCCATGAAGGGGTAAAAATGGTAAAAGAGACTGCCATCACAACTGTCAAAAAGGTGATTTTTTCATTTGACATACTATAGAGATATTTAATTGGACTACTGTTTTCTCGTCTTCGTCTCCTGATTACAAATAAATCTAATATTTGCTATGTTAAGCATGTTTTTTTTTTAAATTTTAAAACGACACTTACAAAATAAAAGCAACTGTTATACATACCAGTAAACAGACTTGATCTGGAGGCCGACATGTGGTACTGCGTTTCGGTATACTTAACCATGAAGACCCAGTACGGATAATAACCGAACAAGTAAAACATATGTGAAAGTTGTATACACATGTAGACTTTGTGGGTGAGAAGTCTCCAGAATGAACCCACCATGTCTGCAAAAATAAATCAGAGGCAAAAGTGATTTCTCAGGGGCATTTTAGAACATTGCTACACTCACCAGTAATAGTAGAGATTTATCGAAGTGCTTAAATTAGTACTGAATACTTACCTGTGATATCATTTTTCGTTCAGTTTAATTAATACAAACACGTAGTATGTTTTACTTAATTACATGTCGCATTCCAGCTTTACCAGTTTTTAATGTAGGCTACATATTATTAAATTCTTTTGAGAAGGGGGAGAGGGGCGAACATATTGAAAAACGGCATGACGTACTTGATACAAATTTAATAAAAATTCGCTAAATATTTTGACAGAAAAATTGTCTATGGAATGTTCCAATTTTGTCGAGAGAGTTTTTACGGTGTCTATGCTGGTTATTCCCTCTCTGTTCTTAGTTATAGGTAAGCTATAGGTAGAGCCACGCTTTTATGGTGAAAAGATTTTTGCATCGGTTGGTTTCAGTGTTTTACGTGCACATCTGCAGATCTCCTGGTCAGTGATTTGATGTTTTTATTTCAATTGTCTTGGGTATCTGCTGGCAAGTCACAGGCGTATGGTGCCACAATCGCCTCATTCTGGTTGATGCAGTCAGATGAATGACGTGTCTGAAGAAAGAAACACGCTGCCAATAATCATGAAGCAGAGCTGCAGATGTGCACGTAAGGCATTGGAACAAAACTGTGCAAAAAAAAACTTTCCGCGACAAAATAGTGGCTGTAGCTACAGGTAGGCAGCCATGGACCCAATTGCGGCCATGACTGCCCAATCCCTCTCTGCCACGATGCATGCCCCCTTGCATGAACTCTCTCCCTTGTATACAGGATTCGGAATAAAGGGAGCACTCAACGAAGCCCTGCTAAAGTTATATTTTCAGCAAATTCGTATATTTCCGCGCGTAACGGCTAACGACGAGACGTGTCGAACCCCCTCTGGACACGTCACTTAATGTTTGCGCGTGTTAGATAAATTGTGCAGTCTGTATGAATCGATATCTATAATATAAAAATGAATCGCAAAATGTGTTGGTAAGCGCATAACTCAACAACGCCTGGACCAATTTGGCCAATTTTTTTTTTTTTTTTTTTTTTTTTTAATGTTCGTTGAAGTTCAAAGATGGTTTTTACGGCGAGAAAAATTCGAATAATTGCCGGGAAAAAACCCTAAAAACAGTAGAGTCAATTTGAGCTATATTGCTAGTGTTGTTTAAACAATGTAGGTATGTTCCTGTGATCGAGACCTTAAGCATTCACTCAGGTATTATATAACGTTTGGGGTGTGGGAGGGGTGGGGTTACGGGTTCGTATCCCGTGCAAGACTTTGCGATGGGAATTACTATGACATCATACAAGCGTAATGCGCGCGCTATTTACACTGTTATTGAGTAAGCTAGCTGTTAAATGCCGGGCAGCTGTTTTGCGGTGGAAGCCGCAGCCGGGCAGCTGTTTTATAGAGAAATAAAGATGAATTAAAAAAAGTACGCTTAGCGCAGTGGACTGGACAAATCTGTTTGTATTTGATGTTTTAAAGATAAACAGTGAATATAGTATAATATAGAATACAGTATCACCATCAATTAACACGTAACTAAAAGTTAGTTACTCATTTCTATAGTACACGCGGGCGAAGCCGCAACGGGACAGCTAGTAGTTTAATAGAAAAAAAGTTTATTTATTACATAAAATACAGTTATGTAGATTTCGGTTGGTATTGTTTCTGTATTGTTATATTTAAATGGGAAAATATATGGAACTCTATTGCGTAATTTCGCTACCAACCATACAAGCTGTATGTCAATCATAGTAACGACTAGTGATATTTTTCAACGGTTAAATTTTTAGTGCTCTCTTTATACCGAATGGCCTGTAGCCGTATGTATGGGGCTCAGCCCTGAGACGCACTTAGGTCCCGTTCCTCCCCCGGACTTCTACCATAACCTTCGTGTTCGGTCGAGTCATCGCTATAGGTCGTTCGGGATAAAGTGAGCACTAGAGATTTAACCTTCGACAAAAAATCACTAGTTGTTGCCGCATGTAATTCAACATTAACTATACTTCCGTAGCGCTTGTATGGTTGGCAGCGAATTGCCGTATATAGTTCCGTATATATTCCTATTTAAATTCAGCAGTACTGAAATAAAATCAACTAAATTTGACATATTTGTGTTTTGTATATTTAATTGACTTTTTAAACGAAACTATATAGGTTCCAACCGACTGCTCAATTTGTCGCAAAGGAGCAAACATTATGTGACGTGTCCAGAGAGGTTAACCGTTACACGCGGAAAGATACGAACTGGCTGAAAACAGAGCTTTAGCAGGGCTGCTTTGAGTGCTCACTTTATCCTGAACCGCCTATGAGCTGGATGAACGATCTGAGTGCGGCGCGCGGTGCGGCGACTGTATAGGACGTCCAGAAACGGCAGTATAATGAGCACATCCCGCGAATACTGGGATAAACTGAGTACGAAAATGTTAGTGGCAAAACGTTATACGATGACACTTTACGTGCACAATGTACCGTCATGGCACCAGGGCCGGCGTAAGGCCTGACGAACTGTGCCACCGCATAGGACGGCGGCGTAACAAGGGCGACAAAACGAGAGAAAAGTGTGTCAGCTATACAAATTCAGAACATGCACTAATTTTCTGGAAAAAAAAAAACTTTGGTACAATACGCTAAGAGTGTAATATATATTGCATTGCAGCCTAGACACAACATTCTTGGAATTTCATACGCTATTCAAGCGAAAGTGGACAACGCAATATCTGACGTGCTCTATATTTTGGTGCAAGACCATACAAGTTGCTGGGAACAAGCAACATGACTGGCCAATGAAAAATAACTGTTCAGCGAGGAGGGAACAAACTGCATGTGCACCGCACTGCTAACTTGCGTCGTGTAGATGGGGTCGTGAAATGTTAGCGAGGGATTTCATTGCAATTATTGCGCGAGACACTGCGCGCAAGGAGCTGTACGAGAAGTAAATCGCGTCGTGTAAATCCTATGCTGCAGAGTCGTTCGAGTGGGTTGGCAATGATTTCGAATGAGGATCAGTTTGCTGATAAAATAGACTATGCTGAAGCTGTTTCCTTTCAATAATTTAATTCACAATCTTAAGAGTCCTATACAGCAGGTGCTAGATTTCTCACCTGAGGTATCAAAATTGACAGGCGATAAGAGGTAGACTGGCTCGTGCGTCAATAACGGTGTCGCCTTTATGCGCCAAGTGCGAAAACGGCGTGGAACATTATTGTCAAACCATCAGCTTTTATAAGCTCCGAAAGAAAATCCGTATTTAGCTTTTTAACTTTGTATTTTAATTCCTGGAAGTCAGGCAACCCGCTTTACATTCGGCGTTGTGGTCAATTCTGTTTTCGGCGTTGTGGTCATTTAAGGTTTCGGCGTTATGGTATTTCTGCGTTGTGGTACAGTTCAAAATAACGTCCTCATATTTAGTGACTTAATGTAAATTTGTTCTCGTGGCACTACTGTATAGTGATTTTTCGGCGTTATTGTATTTCGGCGTTGTGGTAAACAGCACTTTGCTAGCCTTCGGCGTTATGGTCAAACTGGCTTTCGGCGTTATTGTGCGTTCGGCGTTATGGTATTTCTGCGTTGTGGTAAAGACCCGTGTAGTGCTTCGATCGTTAGCTTTTTCCTATGGGACTTCAAGCAGTGACCCTGTTATTTCATTTATGGAAAGTCCAGCGCATACTTCTCTATTTTCGTTTTACGGATCCGGTTGTTACTTTCTACGTGACAGCAGTAAAAGCCGTTTTTGGCCATTTTAAGGTGTCCCGAAACCGTATTTCTAAGCATGATATCTCAAAAATAAAAATGGAGAAGCATCATTTGAAATGTGTTTTATTTTCGTAGTCATAGATATCAAACGCACGTTTAGTATTATCTATTAGAAAAACTTTCTCCTAACACACTACACCAATGCTCGTGCGGCCACTTATATTGCTTGTTTTATTTTAGCGTAAGGCAAGTCATGTATATACTAACATGAATAATAATTTACTTAATACATCATCTTCCCACTTACAACTCACAGGTTGTTTATGTTTGGTGTTTCATATTTTCCGACATGCCACATACCACAAAAATTTTTATATTTTCATTTCAGTTTATTTTTTTACTTTGCCTTGTTAGTAATCGTTTTGTCTTGCCTTTTTGTGTATTTTTATAATTACTGGGCACCAGAATATGATTTTATTTTTATTTAATTTCACTGTGTTCAATGCAAAGTTTTTTAATCGGGCCAGTATATCGTCTTCTTGAACAATCATAAATAAACTTAAACTTGTAAATTCTTTAGTGAAAGGAGCCGGGTGGGATGTATTTTAAGACTACCTATATCGATAGAAATGCAAAGCTATGAAAGTATTTAAAAAAACATAAATAAATTGTTTAGCTTTCAATGTGAGGGGGAGAGGGAGACGGCAATATGGAAACTCACATAGGGCGGCACATTGGCTAGCGCTGTCTTGTATAGCACGAAGTGTCTCGTCATGTGCTACACATATATATTATTTACCTTACTACCACTGCTATAACCAAAATTAGCGCAATTTAAAATTCCGAGCAGTCCAAACATAATAATTCTACGTTTACTCGGCGTAACACACATGAAACACTACCTGCATGTGGGGTGCAATGGGGACTTTTTCCGTGCTATGTTGCCACACTGTACACGTAAAACGTACACAATTTTGCCACTAACTTTTTTCGTCTCCAATTCAGCCTAGTGTTCACGTGGTGTGCACTAGAGTTCGCAGCAGCCGAGTGAGCAGTGATTCTTTGGCGCTTAGCCAGTGCGTGGGTAGTGTCCGAGAAGCGACCCGGGCGGCGGTGACGGCGACAGCGACAGGTGTCAGCGGTGGCAGAACAGTTGGAGAGAGTGAATACAGTGTATTTGTATTGTTGGGCGGACTAGCAAGTTAGACTTGCAGGAAAGACTACGCTGAAGTTAGAGTTTTAAAACTCGACCTTCTAAGTGTTGAGTGACTCATATAGTTTGAAGACTACTATTTGTGACACAGAGTCAGTAGTTAACTGTTTATGTTTTTTTTAAATAGTTGTTCTTAAAATTCTAAGTATAAATTTTAACTCTATTTATTAATATACGTAGTTATGATATCTCAGCAAGCAATTACTATTTTTGGTATAAAAATGAATGTGATGAAGATATTTTGTAATAAATTAAAATATTAAAATAATAATTTTATTAATTTAATTGTTCAAGACTTCTATCTGGACGGAAACTGGCGGCATCCTGGACGATATCTTGCAACATTATTCTCACTTACCAGAGAAGGAAGGTTTCTCTTCTTCGTGCAGTTTCTCGCCTGCGAGCCTGGCTTTCTCTGCGGCGATCATCCTGCGAGTAGCAGCTTGCGGCAGAGTCCTGGGGAAGAGCGCCAGCACAGATCCTGCGACGAAGAGCAGGACGGACAACAGGATCCAGCCTTCGGTACACGGTTCTTTGTCAGTATCACCACTTCGTTTTCTCTCCCGCCTCTCCTCTCCCCAGCCTCCTCTTTTTCCACAATTCAGACTTCCACGTCAATAGCATGACTGTGTGTGTTGAATATATTTGTTACTTTGCATAGATTTATTCACCGTTTATATAAACAGCTCGGTGTATTTTTTGGTATCAGGCGTAACGAGACGGTACAAGGTAACTGTACGTGTAACTTTGATAAAAAATTGTTCTTCTGACGAGGTCCAATATTGGCGCGATTGACCGAGTTGGTCTGATAACTAGAAACCTGAAAAATTCGCGTTTTCTTTCAGGCACAAGCTAGAAGTCCAGCCACTGTAAGTTCGTGCTACTTTCACTATTGGCCGTTGACTTTTTGGCAGCACCTTTGAAGTCGATGAGCCAATAATAACAATGTAACTAAAGCGGGCCCATTTCACGGTGTCAGCGAGGAACCTATGAACAGCTGTTGTGTGCTTGAATATTCAGATATTCTAGGAGACTAGCCTATAGGTCAGTGAACCCGTGAATTTATCCAGTCTCTACTAATAACTAGAGACATGCAAAATTCGCGTTATTTTCTGACAACTGACTATAGACTCCAAGTAACTATAGGCTCGTTCGACGTCTCTCACTGGCCGATATTGTCGTGACTTGCCGCGGAGAATGCTTACACGGTAGAGAGGCCAATCTCTGTAAAAACGTAACACACGTAAACGACAACACATAAAAGTTCGTGGCCAATTATGTATAGGAAAGTGAAGTTTAGTCTGCTACCAAATGATAGCACGAATTTTGCATGTCTCTACTAGTAACTAATCTACTGGCCTGCAACTGGGCCTGTGTAACTGATCAAATTTATATAACGACCAGTTTCCGTAGTTGTCCACACACTGGCGATCAGTGTGAGTGGTCCTACTCTCAACATGTTCTCGGCGTCGGTTTACGAATTCCATACGGAGAAGTCACAGACGCGTTGTCAAATCAAGGGGTGCTAGACGAATGCTGACGGTCTATCTCTATGTGTAATCAAATTGAACGGCGCCATATTGCAGTCCATGACATGCGATTTCCTATACCAATGTTTTTTGGTTGGAAAAAAATCGTTCCACCGACCCCCGCTAAAGTACACAATTCGGAATTGACCATATCTTCGCTTGTAATATGTCAGCGTTTATTTTGGTCATGTAACAAAAGAACAGCGTATCAGTCTCTAGTTCTTATATAATGTATTTGAGTCAAATAAAGCAAACAACTTTGCCACATTTAACATATCACAGTTTAATTAACCATATCCTGTGACAATAGCTAGCCGAGGCATATACCTATTCATGTAACTAAATGTCTCAGACATTACGAGAACCGTCGGTGTTAACTATGATCCCAGGACTTAACCATTAAGGGCAAAACAAACATAACAGTGTACATAATAGGGAACTAAACCATACACTTAAAGTAGTTTTTAGTTATCTTATTTGCTCTCAGCAAATTAAAAGTGCCGTGCTAACGGGTAATATGGTTAACGAAAATAATTAGGTTTTATTTCATGCAATGGGATATAAAGCACACAGAAGTTGTCCAAGTTCTATATTCATTGAAATAAAGAATTCTAATGATTAGAGGCAAGATTATTTCGCGTATTGATTCTAGGTCAGGTTGAATGCCGATATTGTATACTGCACTACTCCTTCTGTAATTAGACGACACCTGTTTCAACACATCTTTGACGACTGCAAGCCAGTGATAAATAAGGAAACAAGTCGTGGTGGTAACACGTGTTACAAGCTAACGGATAGTTGACTTTGTCCAGTGTGTGTATAGGTCTGAGAAGTCTACGCTGTTGACAGATTAATACGCGAAATACTCGTGCCTCTACTAATGATGTAGGCCTATGTTGACCACTCCTACGTTTTCTGTTAATATAAAAAAAGGCTGGGAAGTTATTTTCATAGTAATAACCACGGCCGCAATAAAAAATAATGGTATTTTTATTACTTGCTTTTTGTCATGAACTGAAAGTATAATTTAAATATTGTTTGGTAAAATAAAAGTACTTCATATTGTTCCACTTTATTTGGAAAAAACAAAGCAAGAAACGTAAAGGTCTGAGAACAAAGCGGACTACTAAGACGCAAGAACGCCTTAGGTCATTATGAGAACTTAGCACACCGATAGCGTACGTGTTCTTGACTTTCAACTGGTATTTTTTCGACCACAAGTAGTGACTCAGGAACCAATTTTAACTTGTTATTCGAGAAAGAAGAGCCGGATGGCAGAATGCAGTCGATATTCAGATCATGGTGTTCCGGCAGGGTATAAATATCGAAAGATGTTTCAAAAGTAGGTGCACAAGTTGTACGGCACCAAAAGGATGTTGTTAGAGAATATAGTTGTTGGGTTTCAACCGGGTTTTGCATGTCCATGGAGCTGTTACCCTATTCGACTGAACCAATGAGATTACCGGTATTGAAATATTTGGTAAATGTTATTGGTCTGCAGACAACTACGTTGTGTCAGACGTATATCATCCAATTATACACGCTGCAAGAAACTAAACCTTTTTCGAGGGTATGATGATACAAAAAGTTTTCGCGATATAACATCATTAGAAGTATGATGGTAAATCGCGAAAATTTTTCGTTCTAATATACTCTTGAAAACACTGTAGTTTAAATCTTGTAACATGTATGATTGGATGATATACGTCTGACACAACGCAGCTGTCTGCAGACCCAATAACATGCATCAAATATTACAAGAGCGGGATTCTTATTGGCTTAGTCAAATAGGGCATCGTACAAGAGGAAGCCAGTAATCATTTCATAAGCTGAACATGAGTTGAAACCCAGTAAACAGTCAAGTTTTCCAGCTATAAACCATCATATTTAACCATCATCTCTAGATATTGTTATCAGAACGCAGTTTGAGTACTGCAGGATTCCGGCCTAGGGACCTAAAAGTAGGCACAGGAAAGATTGCGTCAGGTGGGACTACGATATCCGAAGGTCTGCGAAATACACTCAATACCAAACACTATCCACTAAAATGCCTTTGTATCGTCGTGCAGTTAACATCAGCATACGTAAATACGTCATTAAAGTTACAGTATACAATGTTCAAGTAAACTGTTTGCTGAGTCACATGTGTGTGAAAATTCACTTACATGTTTTACGCACACGAGATATTTAGGTTTGTTTTAAATATAAATATTAATCTATAAATATTATACTATCTGCTCATCCAAAATGTATTGTTGTTAGAAAAATAAAAATTAACACAATTTAAAGTTTTTTAATATTTAATGAATCTCATATAATTTTTGTTGATGTTATAACAACACATTATAACTTTAATTGTCAAGGTTAAACATCTGACCAGTACCTAACGTGAATTTAGATGACGTGCAAGACAGTCATAGCTTCCATCTGGAGCCGTGTCTGGCTGCTTCTGTGTTACTACAGACAAGACGCGTCTTCAGCTCAGGAGCCTAGATCGCCGTGACAACCGTCTCAAAAGCCTGCACACTTCTATAGAGACATATTTTTTATTTATAAATGAACACTGACTGACTGACTGACTGATTGACAGAGTGACTAACTAACTGACGGACTGACATATCAAACTGCAGCCCAAACCACTAAACCTAGAATCCCAAAATTTTTTGAGTGGTTTCCCTTCAGGTCGTGGACGAGCAATAAGAAGGGATTTTTCGAAATTCTACCTCTAAGGGGGCGAAAAAGGGTGAAATGTATTTCCGTAGAAATGTCGATAGAGCTCGAACCCGAGGCCCTATCATCGTAATTTTAAATTTAATTGGATGCTCATAAAAATGTATATTGGCCTATTTAAGGATTTTTTCGAAATTTAATATTTAAGGGGTGAACAGACTTTAAATATGTTTCCGATTAACTATCGATATCTATCGAACCCTTCGGGATAAAGAGTCGGTATTCACTTCAAAATGTTGCTTACGTAAATATCCAAAAAGGAGTTTTAAGATTTTTTGAAATTCGACCCCCAAGCAGTACAAAGGGGGGAAATGTATTTTTTTTTATAAATCGTCTATATCACAGAAACGCAATTGACTATCGTCGAGAATTTTACTTCAATTGGTTACGTATACAAATATGTATGACAGGATTGTAAGAAGTTTTGAAATTCTTTAATAATTAAGGGGGTGTAAATAAGTGAAATGTGTTTTCGATTATTCCTCTATATCTATCGAACCAATCGAGATATCGAAGTGCTATGTGCTTTAGATTGATGCTTATGTAAATATATAAATATCGTTAAAATATATTTTCTGAATTCGACTTCAAAGAGTTAAAAACAGGGGTAAAATGTGTTTTCGATTCACAATCGATACACACACACGCGCGCGCGCGCGCATATATCCCATTCATTTTTATATAGCGACGTGATTTTTGTTTAAGATTGATGCTTACTCAAATACCTGAAAAGAGAATTCACTAATTTTCGAAAATCGCTACCTAAGGATGTGAAAATGGGTGAAAAGTGGTAAAAAATGTGTTTTCAATTAACCGTCTACATGTCTTGAACTCAGCGGGCTATCGTAGTGTTTTTCACATCCACGAGTCACCAATGCAGTATTCTAAAACGTGATTTTTCAAGGGTTTTTCGAAATGCACTCTCTTAGGAGGTGAAAATACCTCGAATGTGTTTTAGATAAACCCTCGATGTCTGTCGAACCCGTCGAAATATACATTTTTTTTTTTTCAGGATGATGATTACAGAAATAATCGCAGAACGTTTTTTTTTTTTTAGATTTTTCGAAATTCGAACTTTCAGTACTGTGCGGTGGTCATATGTGTTTTTAATGAATGATCGATTTTGATTCGACTGAACGGGCTACCGTCGTGATTTGCACTTTAATTGGATACTTATACAAATTTCTAAGATGTGATTTTAAATATTTCGAAATCCGACACCCAAAAGGATGAAAAAGCACAAAATTTGTTTTCTATTAACCCATGATATTTAAAAACTTATATGTAGGATTCTTACTTTATAAGATACTTGATTACTAAGAATAAAACTAAGTTTGTAAACTTTAAAGGCAGACGATCCGAAAACATGTACGAGAAGCGTGAAATAACTTATATACAGTAACATATCGAGACGTGGTGTTGTACAACCTCCATGAGCCCAGGACACTAGTATTTTGCTTATTTAATTAAAATTTACTTTCATGAATTATTTCGACGTTACGTGACACAGCTGTTTGTTTACTCATGTCTACATTCCGGGAGGTTCTGGGTTCAAACTCCGCTCAATTCTGACACAAAACCTACAAGGCAGATCGAATTAGTGTAATTTACATGTAGTCGTTTATAAGGGGTAAAATGGATTATGCAGTTCACTTTCCACTTAGGTTCCTCGACAACAACTCGCGTATATAATCCCACTAATCTCAAGGTTGGGGCACCAAATACGTTTCCGCGAAACCTTTTCCCACAAAAACTTTCTAATGGCATTAAACTTCAAGTGAATATTTTGAAAATATGTAAATGAGGGTACCGTCACCGATGGTTGTGCACAGGGTAAATCAGACGTTTTTCATTCGATTAACCTCTTACATTTGTGAGTCTATAACTACCACATAACATCAACTTTTCAGTGCCTATAAATAAGGCCCAGGTCACAGAAGTCGCTCTTAGTGGCAGGGACAAACTTAAGACTGTTTTTCGCGTGGACAGCTATAGCTGCTTATTCTGCTGCAGAGTTAGCTCAACTAGCAGCTTTGTCATTCTAACACTTGATGACGGAAGTAACAATCTGGTGTAGAAAGAGAATTTTCAATTAAAGTAAATATTATTAGTTATGAATAATACTCGCGAGCGAAGCCGCGGGAGACTGCTAGTTTAAAGCCTCGCTCTTTAGTTTAGCAGTGGTTTCGAAAATATTTTTTTAAACGCAAATTAATACATACATTAAAAAATCATTCTGGCAGTTTTTACACTTATATATCATAGTTTGTATCTGAATTTTTCTGTTGCAGTGCACTAAACAGATTTTTAGATATTTGTCCCTGAAATATCACATATTTTGTTGTCAAAATAAGCCAAAATTAAGCAAAATAATTTTTTGCTAGCGAACGGTGCATTATTTAAAAAAAAAAGCCTCTGGCAAAATTGTGTATCGTATGACTGTACACAGTCTCAAATTGTTTAAAAGCATTTGGTTAAAAAATATTCGAGTTATTTGCAATTGTTTAGAATAAATGAAAGATCATGGCCTTAAAATAAATTTCATTGTCGATCATTATTCGAGAAAACAGTTTACAAATTTCATATGTTCATAAACTCTGTTGCAGTAATATTAGTTCGACGGAACTATTTAAAATGCAGGTACAGTCGGTTCGGGATAAAGTGAGCACTCATACAAGCCCTATTGAAGTTCTATTTTCAGCCAACGCGTATCTTTCCGCGCGTAACGGCCAACGACGACAAATGTCTAATCTCTTTGGACGCTTCACTTGATGTTTGCGCGTGAAAGATAAGTTGTGTAGTCAGTAGTAAGGCCCGATTCACAATGCGCAGTCGGCAGTCCGCTGTCGGCTGTCAGAGATTAATATGTACCTTAAGATGTGTGTATTCACAATGTGCAGTCCGCAGTTCAGCAGTCGGAGATGGCGAACTTTATCTCTGACAGCTGGACTGCCGACTGCCGAAAAATTCCAACCAATCAGGCGTTACTCTCGTAATCACGTGATGTAAACAAATATTGTTTTAAAGATTTTAAATAGTTCTAAAAGCAAAATAAGCACTTTTACAAATTAAAAAAACAATATGTTCAAAACATGGCCGATTATTAAATAGCAGTTTTTAAAAATAATGCAAAAAACATAATGACTGCTGGACTGCACATTGTGAATTGTATTCGACTCCCGACTGCCAACTGCCAGCAGTCGGCTGTCGGCAGTCGACTGCTGACTGCGCATTGTGAATCAGGCCTAATACATACACTTTTGTTTTTTAAAAAGTTAATTACTCAAATAAAATACAGTTATGTCGATTTCGGTTGCTTTTGTTTCGGTGTGGTTGTATTCAAATAGGAAAATACATGGAACTATGTTGCGTAATTTCGTTGCCAACCACACAAACAGTAAGGCAACTAGAGTTAATGTTGAATTATATGCAGTAACGGCTAGTTATATTTTTTAAAAGTAAAATTTTTAATTCTCACTATATTCCAAACGACTTATTAAAATATGTCGATCATTTTACTTATTTCACCCGTAATGAGATAAGGATGAGAGCTCCAAACCACACTTGAACCTTGTTTACGATGTATACAGTGATGCAGACTACTCACCCATCCACCAGGCGCCCATCCAGCGCGGGTCACTTGGCATGATTGTTGGGGTGAGGCTGGGAGCGATATACATCTCCAGACTGAGAGAGGCCAGAGAGTATCCTAGTGCTGGACCCAACAACCTCAGAAACTGGGCCAGGCCTGCCAAAATGGTACACAGAAGATCAAAGACCTTAAAAGTCACTCTTCAGAGAAGAAAGAATTTTGAAATCTTTGCAAACATAAGTGGATTTATGTTGAACCATTTTAAATCAAAGTAGAATAAGCGTGACTTATATAAACATAATACAGACATCAACCGTTAATATGACGAAATTTCGCGTTATATTTGCTAACAAACACTTTTTAGAAATGTCTTTATCAGCTCGCTTATGTCGAAATAACACGTGCGACATTATTTCAAAAAAATAGAACTTAAATTAAAAGTTTTTACTACCCCCCCCCCTTGTTATCCTTCCGTCATACAGATCGATTCCTTAAAATATTATAACAATTAATAATTACAAATTATTACTGGTCCTTAAATGCGTCGGGGGACCGCTAAGTAAAAAAAATAGATAGTTTAAATGAACAAACTTGACAAAATAAAATGTAACTGCAACAAAACTTACGTGCGTATGTTGTGTGTCTAAGTGTGACAATTGAATAACTAAGCCTAAAACTTAAGTTATGTTACATTTAAATTCAAGTTTGTCTTTAAACGTAATTTTGTGGATTAAACCTCGCGATTTTGCTCTCTTTCTCTCTCTCTCTCTCTCTCTCTCTATATATATATATATATATATATATATATATATATATATATATATATATATATATATATATATATATATACATACACACACGCACACACAGAGTTGAACCTTATTAATACAAACCTGAAGTGACCCAAATTTTTACAGTTTTTAATAATGAGGTTTGTAATGACAGGTGTTTACAAAAACCTGAAAAGTTCTGTTAGTGTATTTGCAGGATGTTTAGTCCCGAAATTCAATTTTTCTTACCACCACCATTACTGCTTTAACAACTGAATTTTGATATGACACTGTTTTATACATAAGGGAACTTTTTATTGAACATTATAGTTTATATTTAATTTCTCATCTTATTCCAAGGGGATAGAAAATCACTTCGTATTGATGAGAAATTTGTATTAACAGGGTTTGTATCAACGAGGTTCCACTGTATATTAAAATAATATTTTTTATGATTACAGGACATTCTAAGGAACGAATAGCTGAATTATAGACACTACGTGTACGTGCGTATCGTCAGGTCCAGTGTACCATACCATTGCAGGACCACAGAGCACAAAAGGCTCTGGCGAAATTTTCTTTTTATTCAGTTACACCACAGAGAAATAAAATACAAAAGAATAATAAATAT
Organism: Medauroidea extradentata; assembly: GCA_003012365.1. Taxonomy (NCBI): domain Eukaryota; kingdom Metazoa; phylum Arthropoda; class Insecta; order Phasmatodea; family Phasmatidae; genus Medauroidea; species Medauroidea extradentata. Next base: position 19,437 of record PNEQ01045001.1, read on the forward strand.
TTCGTTATGTCTGTGGAATTCTCACGCCGATTTGGAAAATAAACGCTCATAACTTTTGAATAGCTGGATGTATTTATATCAAATACAGCTAAGAACCATTCCGATGAAACTAGCTTTCAACGAAAAAAGAAACGCTAAAACCGGTCCATCCGTTTGTGAGCTACCGAGGCACAAACAGACAAATAGCTGTCAAACGTACATACATTTTGAATGTTTCACACAGTATTGCTGGTTAATTTAAATAAAATATTTTTGTGTATAAATTAGGTATTTTCGCACACTTGAATATGTTCTTTGAGATATCGTGCACTTAGGTAATGCAGTTATCTGATCAATAAAAAGAATAATATTATTCATTTGTTCTATGATATTATTTCATTTACTTTCGCCGTGTACAGTTAAGAGTCCATATTTGCATACGCGATTATTACATAACTGTCGTCATTGACACGACAAATACTGAACAAGTTCTCATTTTCCAGCTAAATAGAATACTAAACATTTAATTTGTAAAGTTGAGAACCATATTGATTTTAAATGAATAAATAACTGTCGGTTTGAATACAAAATTGACACAAACAACTAAAAAGCGTTTTATGTATGCTAAACATACATTTTCGTCGTTACATACCCGTACTACAGTTACAGACGCACGGTTCATGTTAAAAGTTTACTTTACTAATTCATGAATTTGGAAAGTGAAGGTGGCGCACAGGGGTCAAAATTATAAGTTGGGGATCTGTAAGGAATAGTTAAAAGACTGACAAATATTATACTACGGAAATATTTCAGGTGTTGACTTATCTAATATGAATATCACTTTCAAGGTTACAGCAGTGTATGTGACGCATGCAAGCGCTGATCTTTAATCAGCTATCCATTAGCTAATGGAAGTGTTAAATTCACTTACTTAATCCTTTTTTTCCAAACGCTCGCAACAGTAAACTTACAAAAGCGCTCACAGTTTTAATAGAATAACGTACTAAACGGCCGGCTTGTGAGTTGAATATTGACAGCCTGGTGAATGGTGTTCGTTTCGAAGTTACATTGATATGTGGAATTTCAACCTACAGAATAAGTTCAGTTCATCTCTTACATTATAATCAGTTTCGCATTATACTTCAGTAAAATTGTAAATTTCTTTGGTCATTTACTGTTACCGGTATGAAATCTCAATTACAGTACAAGATAACATTTAGGCCTACCTTGAAATTGACATCGTAAGTTCATAAAAAGTTAAAAAACTTTAAATCTAAAAATTTAGACCGACATTGCACAAAATGCACTTAGAACCTAACGAACTTACTAAAGATATGTGAAATAATTGCACGATGTAGAGTCACTTCGATCAGAACGAAATGCCTGCCACTGTAATTGTTTCTTGCGTAGTGCTTGGACTTTTTAAAAATATATCAGCAGTTGGTGTAAATGTCATTCAGAACCATTCTAAAGAACATCAACTAGCAGAGGCTAGCAAACACTTCGTTGACAATGTATTCTCCAGTACAGTGGGTTTTGTGACATTCGTGGTGCAGGACATATCCAGTCTCCAGATAGCCGACGAGGTTATGTCTCACTTCCACGACATAGCTTATATTTCCAGCATCAATCTGCAAATGTACCAGGACCACAGCTTCATGTCCACCTTCCCTCAACACCTCATGTCTATGGCCAGTACACACGCAGTCTTCTGGTTTGCCGAAAGTGTGAATAATGTGTTCTGGGAAAAGCTAGATGTGTTGGCATCTCTTTCTTTCTGGACACCGCACTCTCCTTTCATTTTGATTGTAACTTCAAGTGCGACATGTCCGTTAACTTCTCAGGTAAGTATGACTTGGGATAAATACCGACTACTCAACGTTGTTCTCATTTCCATGTGCGGTAATTTGGTGCAGACGACTGCTGACATACCTTATATTAACAAAGCTAAGTCATGTGTTTGGATATATAGTCAATTTGACGAAAATGGAAAGTTCATTGAAACAAGGAACATATCTGATTACTTAAAATTATTAGACGGAAAGTTGTACGACATTAAAGGCCATGAATTCATAGTGAGGGTGAGCACTTCCAGAAACGATTGGTCTTTTAACAATGCAAATAGTAGTGTTGGTTACAACTATGAAAGTAGGCCAATAATAGAAATTATGAAAAAAATTAATGGTTCATTAGTAATAAGTCGAAAGAGTGACATTACAGAAGAAAAGAGAACAGTGGACATGGATACATTTTTGGAAAACTCGAAAGTAATCAAAAGAAAACATCATTCTCTTATGATCAGGCATGCATATCACACATAGTAGCTAAATCAGAACAAAAGCCGCTATTTCTCAATGTTATAATGCCATTCACAGCAGAGCTCTGGGGTCTTTATTTTGCAACTTTCCCTGTTATATGTATTATTTGGAACACAATCATATTGGGTGTGTCTCCAGATTTCAAGATATTCATGGAAGTAATCAGAATTTTCACGAGTGGTGCGACATTACTTCCACAAACTGAATTAGTTCACAGATGTTTTGTTTCTTGTTGTCTTCTGTTAAGTCTCGTTATGATGAATGCATACAGCAGTGGTCTGACGAGCTATCTAACAACACCCCATTTTTATCCTGATATTGACACGATTGCTGACCTTGATAAACTTGGGATAACTGCTGCTGCCGAGATCCCTGCAGAATATGAAGACATCAGTGAAATAATAGAACAGATATCTGAGATGGATGATGCTATTGTTAGCATTGCAAGTAGAACAATCTTTGTGAATGACAGTTATAAGATATTGGATATGATAGCAAAATACAAGAACGTATCATTTGTGTCCATTTTTCATGTACTTGAAGTATATGTGGGACTGAGGAAATACCATAAGGACGGGTTTCCTTTGCTACATATTATCGAAGAATGTAATTATATCGCACGTCTTTGTTATGTGTACCCTACCAGATCACCATTTGAAAAAGTTATTGACAAATATCTGGGTCGTTTATATGAACGAGGAATGATGTATAAATGGGAAGCAGAAGACAAGTATAAATCTAAAAATGTTATTTCCATTACAGGAGCCCACTCATCTTTGAAATCATTACGTATGGAACATGTTATTGTGCCACTTTTTATTATATTAACAGGACTATTCATCAGTACTTCTATTTTCATACTTGAAATTTGTAACCAGTAGGCCCTACTTAAAATGAGTTATGTATTTAATACTTAACCTCTTAAGTGTCAGTTTTTTTTTTTTTTTTTTTTTTTTTTTTTTTTTTTTTTTTTTTTTTTTTTTTTTTTTTTTTTTTTTTTTTTTTTTTTTTTTTTTTTTTTTTTTTTTTTTTTTTTTTTTTTTTTTTTTTTTTTTTTTTTTTTTTTTTTTTTTTTTTTTTTTTTTTTTTTTTTTTTTTTTTTTTTTTTTTTTTTTTTTTTTTTTTTT
>PNEQ01045002.1:0-22857 GCA_003012365.1 Medauroidea extradentata
AAAGTATGTTTAAAACCTTGACGCATACAATAAAAAACTGTAAATAAACATAAACAACACGTCTTCAGTTCCATAGTTTAAAGATACACACAAGGTTCACATGCGGCACTTGACATAAAATGGCCGCCTAACTCTTAGTTGCAACTTCAGCGCTCGTGGTGGTGGAATTCCATACCATTATTTTGGCGAGATAACCACTTAGTCCCATATTTCTGTGGTTAAAAGTGCGCATCCCAACAGTGTACATCATCTGTGACATAGGCCTTTGTTTTGTTTTGCTTTTCTATCACCGAATTAATGACGGTATTTTAGAAGTCTAATATTTAGCACGTGGTTAGTTGTAACTTTAACGTGCATGTGTTTGAATGAAATGTTGCGGCAGATAGTAATAATAATAAAACTAGAAATTTAAAAAGTTCATGAAAGTGATAGTGTGAGATACTATAGGTGGCTAAAAATTCAGTTTTTACCTGTGTATAGTGCACACTTTTATTCTAAAACAACTGATAATATTAAACAAATTGGTGTGCCATATGGAGTGATATGTTTTCCTCGAGGCCAGCCATCTTTCCCCTGAAGCATGCCACCATCTTCAATCACGACTACCCCCTTCGCTGGCCCCAATCCGTGGCGCCTCCAACCTAAACACTAGCAAGAAAGAGCCTACTAAAATTTAAAATTACAAATAGCACCTAAACCTGCTGAGTTATGAAAAAAACTTGTTAGATGAAAAATGCTGGATTTCAACTGTATTAAAATGAAACCTCAAACGTATTCCTGTGGCAATATTGACGTCTTACCTCAGTAACTTGCCTGGTGGTTAGTAATAATGGATATCAGCTTACATGCCAAGAAACCTCTTAACGTGTTATCACAGATATTATTGTCGGCTTGCCATCATGTGTACATAGTCTGTTTCACACTAAGCAGCATCAAAACATGAGTGATTGTACAAATTTAAATTAGACTGCCACGCTTGGAGTTCCAACAAATAAAACAGTAATTACGTACAATGAAACCTCTATCCATCGTTTTTCAAGGGACCAATGGAAAAAAATGATGTATGCGAGAAAACGAAACATGTGGGAAACACACCCCCCCCCCACTTAAAAAACTAAAAACATTACCTCAAAAATTGTTTTAAATATGTCCATTACATGAAAATTTGCACTTCAAATATGTGTGTATTGAATGTAGTCGTAGCTTATTTGTATTACCGACGATTTAGTTTAACGTCAAAGGTGGCAATCCCAGACATTTGGCGATGTCAGCATGCTTTCACCGGTTTCTCTACCGCCTGTATTATTTCAAGGCATTCTTCAAGTGAGCGAACAGATTTTGATGGCCGCGACATTGTTAAAGCAATAATTTGTAAATACATTTCACAGGCCTTAAAATAAAAAGTGTGTACTCCACTTGTTAACAAAATTCATAAAACTGTTGTTATCCAAACGGAAAACGTAACAAGAAGCGTATTTACAATGCAAAACGTTACCTCTCAGACTCGTGCGCTAGCGCTCGGCTGCCTTCGGCTTTACTCGGAAGTGCACAAAATGGCGGAAGAAAATTCCCAAAATTCCTGACGTTACTGCAATTTATTCACTACACTTTACTGAAATGCGAAAATTAAGCACACATTTACAATAAAACAAAATGAATTTGTACACAATGCATGTTCGAAATCTATTGAAAATAATTTGGATATCAACAAAAAAATAATTTTTCCTCTACAAGAAAATTATGTTCTTCTGTTGGTGGCAACATGTTTGTTGTTCACTTAACGAAAATATGGCAATGTTTGTGTTTACACACACAACCTACTGCACGTAAAACATTTCTTATAATAAGGTGAACGATTGCCAAACATATTTGAAACAATAACGGTGAATTTTATACTGTATTGGCCCGAATATGACTGCCTCAAAAATAAGACGACCCATTCTTTCACAAGCAGCAGAATAAAAATATATACTGGACACAAATATGACTACCCTTACTACTCGACCATGGCAACTAGTCCTCCCGTGAGGGGAAGTAGCGTGGCGCTAGTAGTAGGTAGACGCGTCACAGGTAGGGGAAATGTACTGCGCCTGACATCAGTTCATGGCACACGGTCGGTGGAGACGTAGCGCGGCGAAAACCGAACCAGTTGCCTACGCCACAGTATTATGGCGGGTGCTGTGGCACTCCACACCAGTTGCGCGCGGTCGTCAAGGACAACACAGCGGTAGTTCGCATTTTTCCCGCGGGACTAGTTGCCGTGGTCGAGTAGTACCTCCTTTTGCAGTATAATCTGTTTATCTTCAATACTATTGTATAATTTTATTGAATGTTGACATAAACATTATATAAATAGAAAAATTAAGATAGTCCTCGCTTCCATCAAATGCTTTCGAAATGCAACATTTCTTGAACCCCATTATTTTGGATAATTTAGAAATAGATATTTCAAGTTCATCATTTCTTTCGCTGGGCCTAGAAATACTTCCTGACAACAGTACCTCCAACAGAAAAGTAGGTTCATCCCACCAAACCATGCAGAGTTTGCTCCAAAACAAGATACTGCCCTCAGAAGCGTAAGGAGACCTGGTACCTGTGTGATCAGTGTGTTGTGATCAGTGTGTTGTTCCTCTGTGTTTGATTCCATGTTTCAAGAAATACCACACACTTTTGAAGTTTTGGTCAGAAATAGTAAATGGATGGACATAGTATTTTTAATTTTTTTTGTAAGTACAGTAAGAATGATTTTTTTTTTTTTCATATTTTGCTGCCAAATTCAGGCCAACATACAAAACTGACAGTTGCCATATTCAGTAATTAAAGTGTTAAATCAGGGTTCCACTGTACTTGTATATGAACAGAATGCTGGTGGTAAAAAGTATTAGGCAGAGGCCATTTGGGATTGAACTTCTGTTCAGAATAATGTAAAACCTCGTATCAGTATGATACGAAGACCACAAAGTTAAACTTTTACAGATTTAGTAAATTGTTACCTCATTCTACATTTAGGCTTGTATAAAATTGATACATGTGGCAGTTAATGTTTTTAGTCTACCGTAAGTAATTTTTGGCATTAACTCATCTCTTTCTCAAATTGTGTAGTTTATAAAAATTATTTTCTTGTGGAAGTAGTTGTCTTCAGATATGTCAAGACAGACTTTACTGTTTTATATGAATTTGTGATTGAAGGGCCCTAGTCAGCACTTAAGCTTGAGGTGGTTTGTTGAAGAAATGGAATGGTGAAGTGTGGTAAGGAAGTGGATAGGACTGTTTTGCAGGACAAGGGAGTGTAGGTTTTGTGCCTTGCCTGTTGTGCATTCTCAATTAAACTAGCTACTGCAGGCAGTGTCTTCAGATTGGATCTTTTTAAAGTAATATTTTGACTGATAGTGTAAGGGTATTTACGAAGGAATACATTTGCACTGTCCAGTGAAAGAATTTAGATTTTGATAGCAATACAAAGTTATTTTGTGTAATTGTATCATAAATATTCTTTAGAAAAATTGAGGCACCTGAAATTCTTTCCTTTAAGTCACTGTTTAGTTAATTCAGAATAAAATAAATTTGTCGCTGTCATCCCTTCACAAGTGCAAAAATAAATCATAACTTTGCGGAATATTTTGGTCACTCTGGTAGGAAAAGTATCGGATAGGTCAGTTCTGATAAGTAATATTGCCCAGTATTTTACATACTGTATGTATATTGACTCAACACTGAGTGACTCAAATGTTAAACTTTCAACTAACTTGTAAACAGCAGCCTGCGACTGCAATTTTCAGCATGTATAATATTTGATATTGTAACCATAAACAGTTATTTCCACTTTGTTTCAGGCAACAGTTGGGGAAACCGCTTCAACAGAGATGGAAATTTCAATGGCGGTGCCAGGAGGTGGGGTAACAACGGTGCAAACGGAGGCAACAGCTTCAACTCGAGTGGGTTTAGGAACAACGTTGGTGGTGCAAGCGGAGGTGCCAACGGGTTCCGGAGCAATGCAGGTGGTGGAAGTAGTGCTGCCAATGGGTTCAGGAGCAATGCAGGAGGTGCAAGCAATGGTGCCAATGGATTTAGGAGTGCAGGGTTTGGCCGCGACGGAAACAGGAGCAGACCATCGCGCTTCTCTTCAGGTGGTGGGGACCAAAATGACAGCATGAAGCTGGCCAGCAGCTTGGTACAGAATATGTATAACCCGACTGCAGCCAATGGCAACCTGGTGAAGCAGTTCCTGCAGCAGCCGCCACCACCTCCCCCCACCTGTGGCCTGCAGAACAATACACAGCAGTCATTCCGCTCATTCAACTCTTACGGCTATGGCAGCCAGGTGCAGGCCGTTCAGCAGTGAGCGCCCACACAACTGTGTTTCGTGTCCCAGTATTACTTGTCGTGAGCACTGTTAGTCATGTTCCTCTGTAAATGTCGACCAGTGTCATGTCTGTGCAGAAGGGAGCAAAATTGAGACGTTACCATTCTGTTTTCAATTGCATTCCCCGAGCTGTTTGCAACTGTGATATAATTATTATTTGCATTTCTTATTTATTAGTTTTTTGTAACTTGCGTGAAAATCTTTGATTTTATGTTTGTTTAGGTACCTGTTCGCACAAGTATGTGGAAATTTAGTCTGTGGTTTGTGTATTGTGCAGTCTTAATTAAGATTTTTTAAATTTAGCTGTTCAAATAATGCAAGCTTTCACATATATTCAAAAAGTTCTTTTACAGTGTCGTATTATTGTTATATAATCCTGTACTAATTATACAACCGGATGTTTTGAGCTTATGTCAGCTTCTTAAGATAGACTGTGGACTTTGATCTGAGTAAATGTCAACTTTGTTGTAGTCCTTGGTATCTGAGCTTTATTGAAGTTGTTTTACTTTATTTCTCGAAGGAAAGTAACTCTAAAAGAAAGATTTTGCTGTATGAGAAGGCCAAATATATTATTATTTCTTTACAGAGTTTTTATTTATCATTGTTGTGACCTTTTGCCCAGACTGATGAGGTTGTCTGCACTACTATTTACTTATTTGCTTTCTTATATTATGTAGCACTTTGACTACATTTGTAACACTGGGAATTACTAGCAACCCTGATGATAGGAGGCAGTATTGGTGTGTTGTGTACACTATAAAAAATAAATCTCTTATCAAGAAATACAAACAAATATTCCTTTACCAGCAACTTCCTTGGGCTTATAGTTTCTTAGTGTGTTACATGTGAGGTTTTAGTTCATATTTCAAGCTTAAATTGTTGGCATGAACTGTACTATTGTGGTCCAAGTAGACTATAGATTGGGGATAAAGTGAGCACTAAAATGTAACCTTTGGAAAATACAGTAGAAACTCTGTGGATCGTTTTTCAAGGGACCAGAAGAAAAAAATCATGCCTGTGGACCAACTATGCATGTGGACTTGCTTTTTTTTTTGTACCTAACCTTGAAATCGGAAGTTGTACTTTATGTGCTGAGCTGACAAGACAAAACATAAGAAAACTGTTACTATTTATTACGCTAACGTAACTTACGGAGGAAAATGAAAAACGCGAACGGAAAATTAGGAACATTACTATCATTATTTTTTAAAGCAGTTTTAATTGAAATATTATGTATTTACGAGTGCAATCGTTAAATTACACTACCGTTACATAACCATATAAACATGCTGCACTAAAATGGAAAGGATTTAAAAACCCGACTGTTTATAATAAAACATTTTCAAAAATGTTTTGCAAATTTTTATGTTAAAGTTGCTGTTAATTGCGTTAAAAACAAAGGTGAGCGAATGCACAATGTTTCCAACGTAGAAACGGTAATCTATGGAATTCGAGACAATTGATAGTGCTAGCGGCGGCAATTGTCTTCTTGCTGCCATCTTGAATTTATTGTGCTGTGAGAGCAAGCGTTACACGCGATCACGGTCATTCTCCTATGGCTGCGATGTTTCTTTGTTTCTTTTCCAAACAAGTTTAGATGTCCTTTCTTCCTTCGGTATCTATGACTCTGACATCACGTGTTTATATTGTTTTCGGATGGCGAAAACTGTAAACAGCGGGAAAAATTACATTTTGATGATGTGATATGCGGGAAAATTTAACAGTGTATTAATTTGCAAACAAACGGGACATGAAAAAAAAAGTGCAAATCTCGGGAAAATGTAAATATCGGCTGGGCATGTTAACTTTGTGGGCAGCCACGATTGTCTTTTACCGTTCACTAGAACTTCGTTTTAAATTTACACTCTATGTTGAAATTAATTAAAAAAACGATGGATACGACTAAATTTTGTCTGTGGGACAAGATATTTTGAGCTATGGATGCGGGAAAAAGATACTTATGAAAACGACTGATGTGGACTCCTTTAACTTTGTTTTAATTGGAAAATTTTTGGGACTAACAAAAATAAATGATAGATGCGGGAAAACGATGGAAACTAAAACGATGCAACGAGTATCTACTGTATCACTAGCCGTTACTGCATATAATTACCCATTACTGCTTGTATGGTTAGTAGCGAAATTGCGCATTACAGTTCCGTCTGGTTTCATATACAGTAGAACCCCAATTTAACGAAATGCCATGGGACCCGAAAATGTTTGCTCTAATTCGATGTTTCGTTAAAACCCGACTTTACGCCCCCCCCCCCATCCCCCTCTGGCATGTTTTGTCAGAATTTAACGTAATTTTTTAAAAAAGTATATTGGCTCAAAACAACACAAAATGTATTTACTGCAATCGGTAGGCCACAGCCGTGAAAAGGAAAAAAATCAGTGAAAAAACTTCCAGTGGAAAGATTGGCGAGCGTACGCATGTTGAGTTAGGCAGTCCTTGTGCGCGCCATCAACACATAAGTGTTGTCTAACACCACCGAGCCGTCAATATTTCTCTCTTCGGCCCGCTCCACCAACAAAATTAAGAAAATCCCATGAGAAATAGTAAAAAAAGTCTTAAAGTGAAAATTGAATTAAATGTTTTGCGAGACATCTGTAAAATTAAAATTAAAGATGTGCTGCGGCAACCATTGTAGCTTGTTTGCTGCTGCGCTCATGATTAACTTGTTTGGTCTGCTCGCTAAATATGCTTTTCACTCAAGCCTTTTTTTTAGAATTGGCAAAACAAGTTTTTTACGGTAAAAAATACGTTGTAAAAAGTCTGCATAAATAATACAGTATTATGTATTTTTTTTATAAACTCGTTCGTTTTATCACCGGACGCGAGTGTAAATAATCACGCTGCACACCACTGCATTCTATCGGTAATAGAATTAATCCATAGAGCATGCGGCACTGCAGCGCATTCTACCGGAGACGCAAAGCACTATCTGTGAATTAGTTCTTGTGCTGTCCACTGCCGCACTGTTGAGACTGGGTACCTATATGCTTGTTCACTCGCCAGCCGCCAGGATGAGGATCTAGGCGCGTGCTTGTTAAGCAACACAGCGTCGTTCGCTCGGCCGCGCCCGCGTGTGCATATCTCAAAATCACTCCCGCTGCCAATGTTTTAACAGAAATTTAATGATTTGTTTTCGTTCTCGATGGATAGTTAGATTTTCTACGGAGAAATAAGTATATACGGCGGTCGGTACTAGCATTTTTAAAGGAATTAACTTAGTATTATCATTCAATTTTATCAAAGTCAGTTAGCTATTTAATAAATTTTTTTTGTTATTTTTTGAAGGTTCTTAAAAATCCTTTTGTTGAATAGCTGTTTTCGTTATTCCCGAGTTCGTTAAATCGGGGCTCTACTGTTAAGTAAGGACCCCTGAAAATGGAGACTCGCGAAATTAGGCATAGTATTAAGTTTTCCGTGAATTTTAGCATAATTTTGTTGAAAGTGGTGTTTCAAGTGAATTCAGACGCTTTGGCGGTTTTGTCGCAAATCGGTTGAGGCACAATCTTCTAAATATGTACGTTTTCATTTCAGATATTTCTGGTTTTGTTTATAGTTTCTCTGTAATTATTTGAGTCCATGCGTGCCGCTTTAATAAATTTTAACCATTTTGACAAATATTTAAAAGGTTTAAATAATGTATATATTGCTTCAAACATTCCACCACGTAGAAATAAGATTGTTTACATTTTACTTTTACGGATCGTAGTCATAGATACATTAGTGCAAATGTATTCATTCAACGTTGAAGCGTATCAACTCGTGCACGGCCATGGTCACACGGTACTGCAATCTTGATATATCGATAAGATGGCATCCGAGCAATGGTAGCGGCAGCAAAAGTTCGAAGTCTACCATCTAGTTGCAATATATATCTCTACGACTTAAGGCACGTTAGTTTACATTCAAGTTGATGTTTTGTTTTGGCGCTTTCGGATATGTTTCATTTTTTATCAAATGTGTTTATTTTGATTTTCGTAACGGAAATATTCGATAAACGTTACCGGGCAAATCCTTGAGTAAACCGCGAGATCGCGAAGTTATTATGTCGTTAAGAGTAAGAACACACATTTAAATAGGTAAAACGTGGAGAAACATAAATCTTTAGCTATTCCATCAGTAAATAAATACCTAACAGTTGGTCTGTTTGGGTCGGGTCTACACGTCACATGCAGCACAAGACCTACCTGGTTATTGTACTTCGGTAAGCGACATCAGGCGTTCACACAGATAACCGCGTAAGACGGTACACAGAGCTATTTTTAATCGCGCATCGGGGTACGTGCAGTGTCCGGTCAAGAACGATTGCCTACCTGGTTATTGTGCTTTGGTGCGCGACATCAGGCGCGAGCACAGATAGCCGCCTAAGACGGTAAGCAGAGCTAATCAATCTCTCATCAGAGTTTTGACATGTCCGGACAAGAACGACTGTCGTGTCACGCGAGTTTTTAACGCAGTTAATGTATGCGATAAAGATTATGCGTTTTTTAAAAATAAAATAGTATCTGCAACAGGACAGAAAATAGAGAAACTTAGAAATCAAGCAAAAAATTTTAACTAATATAAAAGTTAGAAGGCTGGTGTTTCGTTAGCAAAGTTGTGTGATGATTATGGTTTCAAGAAACAAACAGAGTCGGACATTTGTAAAGTAAAACACTAGTTAAATAGTTATTTGTTGAAATATGATGTTGAACAAGAAAATGGCACTGTTGGACCCAGGAAACACAAGAAACTTAGCTACTGCATCTTCACACAAAGAGGCAATGTATGTTCAACAACGCTCGTGCAGTGTAAATATGTGAGGTGTAGAGAGATTAAATCTGCTGCAGACAAACTAGCGAAACTCATGCCTTTCTCACGCTCAGCATTTCCATCCCTTGCCTTTCAGAAATTCTCGAGGACGGCGGCTAGATTATTATCTCACAGACACAGTATACGATACTGCGTCGCGATGCAAACAGCGGTTGTTTAGATGGACATTTTTATTTCTCATATTTCGTAAACACTTTACTGTGAAATACAAAGGAGTAGCTAAAGTTCACTTGTCGCATGTTACCACGCAACGTAACACGAAACCAAGCTGATAGCAAGCTGCCTCCTATCCCTCCCCTCCTACTCTTTCCATGCCCCCCCACATGTCATCTCAATGAGCAGACAAAGGCACCTGCTTATCTTTCTACTCCTGCCAGTCAGCACAAACCTTCCCCCTCGCCCACTTCCAGCGATTTGACCACAACAAACACGTTGCGTTACAATGCTTATCACACTGCTATAAATCTATTGACTTGTCTATTTTCGTGTGCCATTTTGGTACTTAGCGATTTACCGGACATCTGATTTACCGGACCACACCTCCCCCCGAATAGTCCGGTAAAATGAGGGTTTACTGTACAACAATTCCGAAACAAAATCAATCTGAATCGACATAATTGTATTTTATTTGATTAATATACTTTTTTTTTTGTGAAACTACATAGATTTACACTGACTGCACATTTTATCTTGCACGCGTAAACATCAGCTGGAATGTACAGAGGGGTTAGACATTTCCAGTTAGCCGTTAAGCACTGAAAGATATGAATTGGCTGAAAGTATGATTTTTGCAGGGCTGTTTGGCGTGCTCAATTTATTCCGAACTGCCTATAGAAATCCAGTTTTGTGTACTGTAGAATCCTGTTAACGTCTAAATGTACCCAAAATGTATGTGTGAAACCATATGAGTGAGGGTAATTTACAATTACGTATGTAGTCTCAGGAGCTAGATGAAAGTTGCCTTGTTAGGTATTCCAATAAAACATAAATTGTGGGTTGGTGGAATTTGAAATCCTGGAACAGTGCAAGAGTTTGTGGCAACAAGTGTTGATCTGAATAAAGAACTTCCTGTTTTGGTCACAACTGTACCAAAATTGCTGCACTGTGTGAACCAAACTCGATACATATTCTTTAGACATGTACTACTCACTCCCTTGTAAGATTTGCACGTGCTCCCAAAATAATTTTTACTTTAAACTGTACAGTGGACATTTTATTGTTTTTCGTTAAAAATCTGAAATAAAATTTAATGTGAATTAGATTAAGGGTCATTCCACGCCGAATCATCCAGGGCATGTCCCACCTGTCTCCGAATTAGATGAAACTTTGTGTACTGTATCATTTTATGAACACATGAATTTTTATAACATTTGGTTTAACTGTTTCTGTTTCAAAGTTAGGCCTGTTTGTGGTAAAATGTTTATTTCCAGAAACTGCACAGACAGACCGTTTTCTCATTTTTTCTCTTCGTAAACACAATTATATAGCTATTTGCATGAAAATTTGGTAGTATTGTTGATGTATTGGAATTAGTATTTTAATCAGTGATGGGCGATACAGAGAAAACCGATACTGATTCAACTACAGATACACCATTCAAACAGATTCGATAACTGATATATAACCGATCCGATTATGCTTTTTTAATTTCTAAGTGAGATAAAAACATTAAAATGTAATAAACCAGTGAAACATTTGTAAAAATTGTATTAAAATTTAATAGTATGTGATAAGGTTGCAAACCGTACAAGCGTACACATTTAAATTCTTTCCACAAAAACTACACTTAGGCTACCTAACTTAACAGTTTTAAAACTTAGTATGAGAAATTAATAAACTTCAAATTTTTATGCAAAAATAATAATTTTTGCAAAGTACAGTCAACCCTCTTTAATACAAACCTGAAGGGACCAAAATTTTGGCCGTTTGTAATAATGAGGTTTGTATTAACAGATGTTCACCAAAATCTGTAAAAGTTTCTAAAATTTTGGTCACTCTATTTATCCCAACAAATCAAATAGTCGTTTCACCACAATAACTTCCTTTTACTTGAGAACTTCATATTGCATGGTTTAATGCATAAACAAAATTTTTATTAAACATTAAAGTAATAATTCCATTTCTTGTCTCATTCCAAGGGGAATAAAAATTGCTTTGTATTAATGAGAACTTCGTATTAACAGGGTTTGTATTAACGAGGTTCCACTGTAGCTGGAGCCAACCTGTTCCTCCTCGAGTCGCAAATTATACCTGAAATACTAAACATCCTCTCGCTAAACATAGACCCTGTTGGAATACCTAAATACTTGTTTGAAATATCCTTTAGTAAGGGTTGGTGAAAATTACGCTTCCAATAATCAAAAGGATCTGTATTGTGAGAAAGCACAGACTCTTTTAAATGTGTTTCAACTTTGAGCTTGGCAGCACTGACAACAGACTAAGTGCATCAGCTGTGTTTTCACTGTTTTTCTGTATTATTTTTGACATGTTACCAAAAAGTCCACTTGTGCTACTGTTGTAAATGTTCTCTGGGACTGAAGTTGTTGATGTAAGCCTTTCTTCTTTGGAGTTTGTCTTGGACTCAATTTCTGTCTTCAGAGCTTGTACAGCTTGTTCAGCGTGTCTTGTCATTAAACACTTTCTCTTGGTATCCCGGATCAAGTATTGTTGCTACAGCATGAAGAGTGGAGCTTTCTAAATATGTAAACCGATGTGTCATTTCTGCAAGAAGTTCCTTGGCAAATATTTTCACCCTCTTCTCTTCAGACAAGCTTTGCAAAGCAGATAGAAGACTGTTTACCACCGGTATACAATCTGCAATTGTCGAACTCTCCCCACAGAGTGTGTTGCTTCCCAAAATAAAATATCTTCAGCACTTTAACCAAAACTTCCGCTAGTTCCCAATCATGGTTACCGAGTTATACCCCAGCAGGTAGTTGTAGAGACTGAAAAGCTAGTGTTAGAGCTCGCCTCTGTTCGCACAGTCTAGTTAACATCAGGTATGTGCTATTCCACCTAGTGGGCTCATCTTGTATAAGGCAGTGTTCAGTGATTTGCAAGTCTTGCTGAGCCTTGGTTAAGCATTTTTTAGCATGGAGTGAATGGTGAAAGTGGCCAACAATTCTTAGGCATGTGCTGGTCACATTTTCCACACTCTTGTGTCGGGCATCCACTATTAATAAGTTGCAAAGAATGTACTAGACAACCAACTGAAGTGATGCCAAGTTTCGACGCTGCACACTTCATGTTTGCTGCGTTATCTGTGACAATTCCAACAATTTTATCCATGTTGATATCCCATTTGCTAAAAGTGTCTCTTAGATTTTGCTCGATATTCTCTGCAGTGTGCGAGTCTCCAAAAAATGGACAAACTTCCAAGACTAAATGGTTGTACTGCCAGTCACTATCTACAAAGTGGACAGTCACACTAATGAAGTCATTTTCCGACTTAGATGGTTATATGTCACTAGTAACTGAGGGAGAGTTGCAAATGTAACACCACCACGAATTTTCGCATTCACTCTATCAACCATCTCCGTAATAATTTTTGTCTTTCTGGAAACCATTTGATATCGTTTTTCCAGATGGTGTACTAACCTACAAAATCCAACATCTTCCATGACACTAATTGGCTGCAAATCGACACAAATCATTTCTGCAATTTTTTGTGTGATTGAATTGGCTTGTATACTTACAAATGGGATTTGTTTTTTTTTTTTTTTGTAGATCACTTCTGACAGTTTGTTGCTTTTTGATCTTCATGGAAGGATTGCAACTTTGGGATGTGCCCGAAGGCCCTGGCTATGTTGACCGATTATCAACTTGAGAAATATTTCCTACAATTTCGCTAATTTCTGAATGTTCCCGCTTCAAATGCGTCCGTAAATTTGAAGTGTTGAAGGTCGTCGTCTTATCCCCACCCCTTGAAATCTCAGCCAAGCACAACAAACATTCTGAGTTTGGCGAATGTGCAGCTTCAATTTTAAAACACCACCACACATCACTACTGTTAGCACGGGTGCTGTTCATTTTGTGAGACGGGAGCGAAATAAATTAACACATCCGGGACTCTAATACAATCCACAAAAAAATTGTTTTTGCTGGATAATCACAACACTTTCACTCAAGAATGTTATGGAACGGAATTTTTCAATAATGGTTATGAAAGTTCGCGCACTTTTCACAGAATAAAGTCAAATCACACAAGTGGGCCTAACCTTCAGCTTTGAGAAGAATTGTTACTTTCCGGTATTCCGCTGAACATTTGTAAACAAAGTATCCGTCCATACAAGTTCCAGTTTATTAAAGCTGTTGTGCAACGCCCTGCGCTGTTACAAAGTACACTAAACCCCCGATTTTACGAATACTCACGGTTCCTCTCATCGCATTCGTAAAATCGCTACCTTCGTAAATTCGATAGCGGCTTATTTTTGCCCCCCCCCCCTACCCCGCTCCTTAACAGAAAATTTTAAAATTGCATTTTTTTCTGCAAAGTGTCTCTAGGCCCCGACTTCCGTAGCGTTTTACGGGAAATTAACGTAATAATGTAAACATAAATTGATATCAGTAGCCAGACGTCACACTGTTGAGCGGTAGATATGACCGACCCTTGTCCCCAAAAAATGAGAAAATCGAGATTCCCGAGTGTCTTCTCTTGAGCGAATAGCCCGACTCCCGTTGCATTTAACGGAAAAATAAAGAAAAGTGATAGTTTAAATATAAATTTATATCAATAGTCCCGACGTCTTACGATCAAAAGAACACCGCTAAACAATAGATATGACCAATCCTTTTCCCAGAAAAATGAAAATATCGAGATTCCGAGTGTCTTCTCTCGAGCGAATAGACCGAATTCCGTAGCATTTAACGGAAAAATAACGCAAGTAATAGTTGAAATATAAATTTATATCGATAGGCAGACGTCTTACGATCAAAAGAACACTGCTAAACAATAGATATGATCGACCTTTGTCCTAAAAAAAAGAGAAAACTGAGCTGTCGAGTGCCTTCTCACGAGCGAATAGCCCGATTTGTGTAGCGTTTAATGGGAAAAAAAAGTAGGCATTCCTTACTAGTAAAATGCCCCTGTAAATTATTCACCACAGAAAGAAGGAATAGGCGGATGTATTTATTCTTTGCGCAGTTTTATATAACTTAACGCAAAAACATTCCCTCGACGTTGTTGATGAATTGTACGAGAACGTAGATACTAGTAGCGTGCAGAGCGGACAGATAGCGCAACTGTACGAACGTTCACAAGATGGCAGATAGATAGCGACACCGTAGCATATACCGACGTTCCAAAAACGCCATTTTGTGAGGTTCTTACCTAAAATCGTCGAGAATTACATGTATAAGTGAATGAAAATAATCACTTTCACAGTCAGTATATGCGGTAAAAATAAATAAAGAGTTCCGGGATTACGTAATACACGAACGTCTATTTATTTTCCAAGTTCAACATACCCGGAGAC
The DNA here is from genome assembly GCA_003012365.1 of Medauroidea extradentata. NCBI lineage: Eukaryota > Metazoa > Arthropoda > Insecta > Phasmatodea > Phasmatidae > Medauroidea > Medauroidea extradentata. The sequence goes on from PNEQ01045002.1 coordinate 14,663, forward strand.
AAATGTTTGTTCGCTTGGATAATAGGTAGCGCTATTATCGTGCTCACTTTTTACGCACGTTTTAAGACATGCAGTAACGCATTGTTTAAACAAATTATGTGCCAAGTTAATTGTTTTAAGTACGTATGGTGTTAACGCAATAAAGAAAAATATCACGCTATTATTTATAGAGTTCGTGTAAAAAAGTAAACTCATTCGGCGCGAGACAAGAGAGAGATGAGACGTCGTGAAACAGCCTAGAAGGAGGCTGTACTATTGTTAAATGAGCATATGCGCATGCGCTGGAACTTTGCGTCTTTAGTACGACCTCAATATAGATCCTAATACGTCGTAGTTGACGGAGACAGGCAGGCCGGCCGGCTTGGCGCAGGAAGCGGCGCCGCGCGGTTTTCAAACTGTCACTGCCACATTTTTTAACAGATTTTCGCTATTTTTTTATATTTTTAATATTGTGACTTACCAAGTAATAACTGCAACTCTACAATTCATATTTTAATGCCGTGAATTAGATACAGTATGTTTTATTCATTGTCAACATAATTCTTTACAATTTTTTTTGTCATAATTTTGTTATTTTTTTAGGGTTCCTGAGATTGTATTCGTAGAATCGCTACCTTCGTTAAATCCAGGGTTCGTAAAATCGGGGGTCTAGTGTATGAGTATGACATCGATTGTAAATCGATAGCGACAACATCGCCACTAGCGCTGCGAATATCTATCGATCATCGCTCGCGGGAAACTGTAATACTCTAGCATCATGCATCTTTGGATCATCTTTGTTTTCGTAATGTTTACGTTCGAATGTTGGAGGTTATGTTTTTCAAGCAGCGGCCCGTGTGGTAATAAATAATTTTTTGTGGAAATACGTTATTTTATTCCAAAATCTGTAGTTTTTTTAGTTAAAGAAAGAAAAAAATTGTGAGAATCGGTTTGTAGGATATCGGTTGAAAACGAATGCGTCGGAAATGTTAAAATTATTGAATATCGGCTGATACCGATACACAAACGATTACATCGGTACATTGCTAATTTTTATGTCACCATCATAGTGCAATACTTCCTTATTGTGTATTGTGTTGCGTGATTTTTGCTTTACTGTAATAGTAGTCGTACCAAACATTTGTGAGATGGTAAATAAGGTGAGTTGAGTATAGGAGAATTTGTGAAATTAATTACTGTTGCAGGAGATACTTTTCTTATCAAAATGTAGATTCTTGTAGATCCATCGACAAGACATATACACAGCATTGAAAATAGATAATAGTGCACTTTATTGAAGATAGTGAAATATATTAAAAGAACTTGATTATGTAATTTAAAAATCACCCTAGGTCAAACACAGTTTAGGCACAACTTATCATAAAGTAGTAAAAATGTTGAGTTTGGCTAAAAATATATTGATACTAGGATCAAAGTTCTTCGGCTAGGGATAAAATTAAATTTTAGGTTATGTTATATATGTTGCTCAGTCGTAAAAAGAACTTTTAAACTGGGTTTGAGCTCATTGACAAAGATTAGGCGCACTTAACTCTAATGGAATAAAATATACAATTTCATTTAAATTTTGTAAACTGAAAGTTTTGTGAAATAAATTTTGATAGAAATATCCAAGTCCGTATTTGAAGAGGTCGGTCATGTCTACAACATGGATATACATAGGGACGCTAGAAGCATAGGTATTCAAAATGGCTATTCTTACAATGAATACCTGAAGTTCTCGGTGTCTTCATTACACTTCAAATTAGCCTAAATATTGCTACGGAAGCGAGCCTCTTCAGGGTTGCTACAGGTCTGGAAAACAGGGAAAACCTGGAAAAGTCAGGGAATTTCAAAGTGGTCAGGGAAAACCTGGAAAAGTCAGGGAAATTGCTTCTGGTGACTGGAAATTCAAAATTGTAGAACAAACTTTAGGCTTAGCAATAGGATTTTGCAAGCTTTTGAGGTCGTCGTCTAGTTGACTAACTTGACTTCTGGGCTGGAGTCGCATTTTCATGACTGCAGGGTTAACGATTGACTTTTGGACAGTTGCACAACTATTCAGTTTATGAAAATGAAATCTTAGCAATTCATTTTAAAAATTGTTTCAGTTCATTATATAACTTATTACTGTTCTCTAGATTGTAATAACTGAGTGTGTCGAACACAAACAACACTCTGTAGTACATTTATAAAAAAATTTTTAAAACAGTCATGCAAATTTAATTTGAGTATTTTAAGTTAAATTATCGTGATTTTTTAATTCCACAAAAAACACTGGAAATTCATAATTTTTTGTCTGGAAAACCTGGAAAAGTCAGGGAAATTTGATTTCGAAATTCTGTAGCAACCCTGCTCTTCCTAAAATGGCTTAAAATTAACAGACATACTATCGTCTATCTAAATAAGTTCCCTGACCTACCGCATGCTTCTTCCATCGCAAATCGGGGAACTCTTTTTCCTTACTCTTATCACATAACATACCTACGTTCTCTTTCAAATTTGGGAGCCGTTGCCTTGGCAACCAGTCAACAAAAGAGGTATAAAACCTTCAATCTGTTCAGAGCACGGTTGTAGAACAGGTCTGGACACTCGCCTGGAAACTTGACCCCCTTGTTATGGCTGTAGTTCACTAAGTTCACGACAATGCTATTGGTTTTTGGCGCTGCTGTTAGGGCGGTCCGCTCAAACTCCGCCCACTTCCTCCCCACTAAGATAAACAATTTATCAAAACGTATTTTTTATCAATTTATGAAATACTTCATTCACAAATTTAAGAAAAGGCTCCAGCAATCTTTATTTACTTTATAAATTTAACAATGGAAAAAAGGGGACGGGAGTTTGAGTCCGACCGCCCGGAAAACAGCGCCAAAAAGTACGACATTCTCGGTAACTTGACGAACTACAGCCAAACAACAAGGGGGTCAAGCAAAATACATTGTTAGATAGGCGAGTGTCCAGACCTGTTCTTTTATGCCTGTGGTTCAGAGAAACCTCTCTGGAGTAGATAAATACTCTTTACTTACAAAGTAAAAATAACTAGAATTGTACTAAGTACAATAATATAGTAATTAAAATTTTAAACACACATTTCAAAATCGCATTAAAATGTAAACCAGATGTTGGAATAAATTAAGAAAAATATTTAAATAAACAATTATTGCAACAATTTGGTAATATTAACATATTCATAAATTATTTGCAATATTTTCAAAGAAGAAAAGTTATGAGCGTTTTCAGAAATTCAATAACAATCTCAAATAGCTTGTAGATAATTTAACGTCTATGAGAAATAATTAGTAGCAACTATGAATAACTACGAGTGAGAGGTTTTCTTAATCTAACACTAAACAATAATATTAAATAAAGTTCAACAAAAATTACTTGATTAAGGCGGGAGCTGTCAAAATACAAAAACTTCTGATGTTCTTTCTAACAATGTATTTCTTAGTCTACTGGATCCTCAATTATGTAACAAACTTTACAAACTGTGACGATCTCGTTACAATAGTTAAATTTTACTTCAAAGTTAAGAAAAAAAAATGTATTTACAGTCTGAGAATCCTCTACAACTTTTTTCTGTCACAAGATAACCTCGCAAAACCATATACTATTGCAAAGAGGACGAAATATTCTACAAGATGATGGAAAAAACAAGTGGGCTTTTGTGTTCCCATTCTTAGGTGAGGTAAAACTGTCAACTTTAAAATTTTTTTTTGGTTGTGTTTGGCCAATTTAAAATTCAGCCCTAAAATGTTGGCACAACGGTTACATTTAGATTTTATACTAACATTTAATTAAACTTAACAATTGTGAAATAATTTAATTAGATTCACTTGTATAATTGTCGAAAATAAATTAAACTAAAATCTCAATAAAACTTAGCAGGCAAGTACATGTGTGGACAGTACTAACAAAATAACAATACTTGTTTCAATGGCTTGGTAAATACGTTATTATCTACTAAGAGGCAAGTGTAATCATTGCATACTCTAATTCCATTCAATCATTAAGTAAAGGAATTGTAATGTTTGGTGTAAAATAATCAGTAACTTTGTAGTTGCTGAATTTCTTAACATTAAATATGGTAAAAATTATAGGCTTTAGAACTCCCTCTCATTTTACAATTTTGATGCCTTCAGCGATTCCCACTTTACGTCAATTTTCTTCTCTGTGGATAAATTGAGTGTGTAGAGTCGTCCTTGTGTTGTGGTTTCTGGAGGTTCAATCACACACAAGATGCGTTCAGGGCACACACAACATTTGTCTTCTTTTTCTGGCCACCAAAAAAATGTTTTACTAGGTCCATGAGGGTGCATGAATTGAATGTTCTAATCTCCTTCCCCTTCATTTATTGCTTGAACTATCCCAATCCACCATTTTCGTTCATAAACACAAGCAATATAACACTGAAGTTTTGGCATCTCGGTTAGTACTGGATTATCCGCTGTGAACATTTTGCATCCAGGCTTGTTGTCTTGTGTCTTTGCTATTATTTCATTTGCTGATGCTGGCTTGAAATAGTGAAAACTTCTTGTTCCAGTAATTGTTTTCCCAGTTGCAAAGCATTGTTCAAGAAAAACCCTTTGTCTGTTGATTTCGTCTTCACTTAGAAGAAAGAAAGAAATGCTCGAGAACTGACTCCTGCAAAAGTTAAACGTATGCTCAACAGTTGTTATTTGGTCGTTTCGTAGATTTTGCAGATTTCTTTTGGTAACTGTTCTCTTTACAGAACCCGGTATTCCATCACACTCTGTTTTTCCATGACTTGTTGCATGAAAAGTCCAACATGCATCAAGTCCAAAATCTTCAAGATGTCAGCACAGATTTATCATACTTTTAAAGTCTTTCTACTGGGCACTACAACCATCTGTAATGTACTCGACACATTTCACTGAAGGTAGTCTAGTTTTTATAAGCTGAGCAACTTTTCCTTGGATGTTGTAGACAAACGGAACATCGTGATTGAGATCATCTAGGAAAAAAAAAAACATAATGATGTTTCTTTAAGTGTTTGATCTTCATTTCTTGAATAAATAACCACTGGGTGGAGGGTGCAGCTTAAATGGCTCCAATAGTATGGCTGGACCTCATTTTGTAATGTAAAGCTGTAATTTTCTGCAAAGTCCATGAAAATTAGAGCTTCGTCACAACCTATATTTTCTTTTCTTTGCTTTACATATGTATTTTGAGTTTTTGAAATGAAAGAATGAGGAATGAGAACATCTAATTTTTTGATCGTAAGGTCAATGAACTCGTTGAGAGGGATCATCATATTTTGGAGTTTCATACAGCCATCGCTAACCCATTGAGAATATTTTACTTCGTCATCATCGTCATATGCCTCAAAATTTTGTTTCAAATATGTAGTTAAATTAGTTTTGTCTAGGCATCTGTCACATTGCCGTAGCATACATTCTCTCAGACTTCTGCTACACACAACCATGTCCATCATAGTATGTATAGCCTCCGTGGATTGAAGTTTTATAGCAATAGCAAGAAGCTCCACATTTTGGTGTAGTGTACACACACATACTGCATGGGTGCCTGGTGACCCAGCTAAAACACACCACTTGGGTCGAAGTGTGCAAAATTTAGAAAACCTATCTTCATATCTGGATTTTTTTGTTTAAATGTGTTGTACAATTCATCAAGGTTGCATAAGATAAGTCTTTTCTGTTTGTATTCGTTCTTTCTAATACTAACTTTGTCTTTTGCACCTGGAAGGATATATGATTGTCATCATCTTGATAGAAATTTTCCACGGTAGTAATGGTTTCTAGAGTAATTTTTCTACCTTCCTTTGGTTCAGGGATTGCGAAAATTCCTTTTTTCTGGGCCAGTATACGAGCTTTTCTCACCATGTATTCAGAAACGTAGAATATTTCTGCTACTTCCTTTCGTGACTATGACGTTGGTGCAATTGTCAATATTTGAATTTGTTCCCTATTGCTTAAATCAGTTCCTAATTTCTTCTTTATAAGATTAACTAATTTTTCAAGATCTTCTGAATTTTTCCTAATCTGTTCTGTAACTGTGTGATATTTTTTATCACAAATTAAATCCTTGTCTACTTCTTCTACCTGCATTACATATTCCAGTTTTTTCTGTATGTTGGTGCTTACTTGCTTTACTTTTTTTGTTATCTCCTAACGTCTGTTAGATGTATATTTGAATATTGCCGTTTACGACTCGTATATACACTTTAAACATATTTAGTTTTTTTTAACACTTACACAGAAAAAAAAAATGTCCCTGACAGTTCCTGGTTGCTGAGAGAAGAGGAGACGCCGAAATAAACATAAGTCCTTTCATACAGGTCAGAACTTAGAAAAAAAGTACAAATAGTCATATACATGTGAATTAAAAAAATAATAACTTTCAAAACATTAAAAAATATATATTAGACATATCCATGCCAAGTAGTTCAAGAAAAAAATATTTTAAAACTTAAATTGAAACCCATACTTTTATTTAACATCTTGTTGGTATAAGTATGTCTTAAGCAGAACCAATGACTTTAAATGAAAAAAAAAAATATTAGACATTATTGCCAAGTAGTTCAAGAAAAAAAAATTTCAAAACATTAATTTAAACCTGTATCTTTTATTTAATATCTAGTTGGCATAGCTATGGCTTAAGCCCAACCAATGACTACAAATGAAAAAAAAATGACATCCATGCCAAGTAGTTCAAGAAAAATTATTTGAAGTTTAATTTAAACCCATAACTTTTATTTAAAAACCAGTTGGCATAGGTATGTCTTTAGCACAACCAATGACCATAAGCAAAAAATATTAGACATATCTATGTGAAGTAGTCACGAAAAAAATGTAAACCCATATCTTTTATTTAAAAACTAGTTGGCATAGGTGTGTATGCAGTATTTAAAAAAAATATTAATACTTCATATACAACTTATAAACTTTGCTATTTCATGTCTGCACTCGTAGTGTAGTTGACTAGGGTGCATCTAACCCAAAGATAGATGGTACAGGTCCCACACCCGGCAAAGGATTTTTTAGTTAACTTTGAACTTTAAAAAATCATAAGGTTCAATTCCCCACATACAGACACTTGGAACTTGACCATTACCTGCTGCTGACGTCACGAGCAGAAGACGAAAAAAATGTGACGTCACAAGCAGACGACGTAAACAAACATGGCGGCTGCATAGCAGCCGACGAGCGGGAAAAACAACTGAAAGTCGAAAAACAAATTTGAAAATCAAAAGTCAAATTTGGAAAGACCAAATTTGGAAAATCCAAAAACCAAAAACAACATGGTGGACGTGACAGCAAACATGGCGGACTGTGATGTCAAACAAGATGGCGGAGAGTTACATAATCCAAGATGGCGGACATGATGTCACGGTGGACATCTTGATTGCATAATCAGTGGCTCCTCAGCCCCTAGCCCCTGTCCCAGCTCCGCCATTTTCCTACTACTTATTTAGATTTTAAAAAAAATTCTTTTGGCAATTTTTGACCCAGCGATGTTCTTTGGCACTGGGAAAGGGTTTTCTTCATAAATCGTGTTATTCATCCACAACTAGCCTTGAATTTGATTTATAATATATTCATGGAACAAGCAATTTTCCGCTCCTTTACGTGAACCATTTCGTGTGAAAAAGTACAGGCATTATTCCTGAATTCGCGTATAAAGTTCAAAAGTTGAACTTGTGGGAACTTCCAAGCTTTGGGTCTGCGAAACGCACAATACCTTTCAGCAGCCCTGTTCCCAGGCTCTTCAGCATAACGAACAACTCGTAATTTATACTGCACAGTGAAGGATTTTTATTTACCCATTCCATTTGCTACACTATGAAACTCGACGCGAGGCTCTGTCTTTAAACTGCGTGTGTTTTGGTCTGCTGTATTTACAGTTAAAGTGCTTTGTTGAGTTCAGTGAACTTCCCCACTCTCCTCAACCCACTCGGGATGGGAGATAAAGCCGGCCTCACACGATGCCTAAATTCCTGTTACCTTCTGCTATACCCATGGGCATAAAAATATTTATGGCAGATTCTGGGTTGTGGGTATAGCAGAAAATGGTGCGTGGCTCCTCGCTCATATTCACATGGTACCCAGAGTGATAACAGAAATCGCATAACACCACCGCCACATTTTTTAATGGTCGTTTTGTTCATTGCAACATGGATCGGCGCGAAAAACTACGGAGAAAAAAATTATGTGCTACAGCAGTTTTAGCTACTCAAG
>PNEQ01045003.1:0-35596 GCA_003012365.1 Medauroidea extradentata
CTTAGATGGAATGGCTCTAAGCTGTGGAATAAGTTGCCAAAATAAATACGAAATCTGAATGAAAGACGTTTCAAAGTGGCACTTAGAAACTGTATTAAATCAGATAATAGTCCTTTTGCCAACATTTAATAAAAATAATAATAAATCAGATATTTTTGTCTGTAAAGTATTATTCTTGTAAATATAAGTTATGTCTGTGAATGCTTCTAGTCTCCTTTTTCATTTGTACAATTACTATTGGTTTGATACTCTTTATCAATTGCTTAGTCTCTTCAACATATGTAATTGTAAATACTGTCTCATGTTTCTAAAATTTTGACATTTTCCTGTATTGACAACATCTGAATGTACTTTCAATGCTATACCAGTACTGATGTAACCAGGATGGTGTATGTGCACACTTAATTTTATGTAAATAATATTGTAGTTTTGTACCTAGGAGCATCTTTTACCAGCAAGTCTGTCTGATCCTAGGCCAAAATGTAACTATGTAAAATATTTACTTGTTAAATAAAGTTTCTTTCTTTCTAACCTGTGTAACATACGATAGGCGGTTTGTCTACCACACGGGCGCAGTGCTCTGAACTTTTGTTTGGTTGGCATTCAGACCGTGTAAATCGTGTAAATTACCACACATTTACCGAGTGACAACTGTGAAATAGTTTCAGTCATATAGATACAGCAATAATAAAAATACAAAGACGCAGTTGTAAATTGCAGGCGTAAAGGTTGCCAAGATAAATTTTTCTGTCGAATTAAAACCTTGCGTTAGTTGGTTTGAAGCAGAAAGTAAACTGTTAACGCGTATTAAAGTTTTCTGTACTTTAACTTTCAAACAGAAGCACCTCTTCATAAATGATCTGTTGTTATTCATTGTAGTTTGTTCATACATTTACTCTGCTACATTCCTACCTAAACAGCAGGCGCAGAGGTGTAACACTCAAATTCAGGAGGACCGGTTTTATTTCCTTTCCTGCCAACCTGCTTACGGTTTTTCGAAATCACTCCGGGCGAATATTTGTATTCCATTGCCAATTCCATTTGCATTTTGGTACATCAGAGCCACTGCTTCCATTGCTAATGACCTCGATCAGGACATTTTATACGAATTCGTAAATATATGCAAGAGGAAACTTAAAAATGACAATTCTAAGTCTGTTATTTCTCTGTACGAAAGCGCGGCTATGTAAGTAGATCTGTGACGATGTCATACGCACATGTATACGTACGCGTTATAATAAAGTGCCAGTAAGGGGCCCCGGTCAACATGAATGTAGTCTAATTAATTTGACAAGCTCATTTTAGAGAGTTCTCAGAAAAATTCTGTTATCCAATTAAAATTAATCCCATTTACATCGGGGTCTAGTCGAAACCATCGAAATGGAATATTCTGCCGATAATTACTACTCTTTATTTTTATGTGAGATAAACTCGTGGGGAGGCGGGGTACTTCGACAAATAAGCTATTTCGTTTTATAAAGAGATCTCTTCTGGTGCATGCAAAGCGCGAGGAAATATCTGAAAATATTCTTTCAAAATCTGTTTCATTTCTACGGATCGTGTTAATTATGAGCGTAACAACAGCATACTATTTTACTTCTGCTCATTAAGGCCCTGGATAAAGCTGGGAGTTGATCTGTGTTGAATATATGCGTGTAAACCTAACGTAAACGTAGACATAGGTGGTTCGCGATGAAGTGAGCACTTTTGACAACCACCTTGTCTAAAATAACTATTAAAAATATTGCTTAATGTGACATTAGAAATTCAGTTTTGACTACGATACAATACATACACTCTATTGTTACTTAGGGTGGTTTGTTTATATTTAAAAGTTGCAGGCATGGGCAGGACTTCAGTATTTTTGTTGGGGTATCGTAAACTGAGGATACTTTGCACCGCCACGGGTAACTTTGTACCGTTAGATTTATTTCGTTCTATGTTTGAATTCCAAGATAATAGTCACTTGTAAAGTATTACTTATTATTAAAGCTATGAATGGCGAAGTCTTCAACAATTTGTACTCTGCAAACCTTCAATTATAACAAAACTATTATAGTGCAAAGTAACCTCAAAGTTGAACGAAGTATCCCAGCTTTACGGTAGCAAATTAAGTAACGCCAATCCAGCCAGTAAAGCGGGAGGATAGGGATGTTCCCTCCAGGAAAATTTGGATTTCAAGGTACAAAATGATGCTATTTAACCAGGTTTCAGCCGAGTTATTGTGAAAGGTAGTATAGCTAAATGGAAGTGTAAAACTATTTATGTTTGCTATCAGAAATATTAGAGTGGCAAGTGCCCCCCCCCCCTTTTTGCTGGTCTCAAATCTCGCTTATGGTTACAGGCAACTATAAATAATATGAAAGGATAAAAAATAACTAGGGCATACTTTATCGCGAACTGCATGTAAGAGTGCACGTAAACACAGTTGTGGTGTAACCGGCATTACAACACCCTGCCATGACGCTTCAACCGACTGAACCAACACGAAGGCCAGAAAATTCAACCTAATGCCGAGCAACTCAGCTTACGTTAGCAGTCTAAGAGCTTCCGTTACATTATACAAAATTGATGGGTAACGAAGCAAAGATTTTTTTTGTAGTGTCTTATTTACAGAACTTCGCAAACTAGAGGTCATCATTTCTGAAATGATACCTCGTTCCAGGACTTTGGAAAACGATCGCTTAATTAGTTTAGCTTAGCTATATAAACAACTTGGCATGGTAGAGTGGTCAAAGAGGAAAGCCACATCTAAAGGTTCCAGAGTTCAAAGAGTTGTAGGCTTCAAACCACGCGAATTAATTGAAACTCCTTTGCAAGCCTGTTCATATAGTTGAGGTTTTCGGAGTCTTCTTTCTGTTCATATGACGGTTGATACGCAGTTGAAATAAAATGGAACTTGGGTTACAGAAAATCGAAGTATTGGAAACTTAAAATCATAGGAAATACACAGCGAGCGGAAGATCAAATAAGCGAAAACTACTTGGAGTGTTTTCGGAACGCATGTTCCTAATTTTGATTTTAGTGTTAATTGGGATAGTTGTAATGCAGTACTATAAAAACTACTGTTTTGAAAAATTACTATAATTTGACAGAATTTACTGTATTGTTCCCTTTATAAAATTTTTAGTAATTCTGATGATTTGCATATGTGTGTTTGTTCAAACAGGAAACACGGAAAACCCGCAGACATGAAAACATTTTTGTACAGAATGACGAAAGGCTTGTGTTTAAGCTAATTATGTAAGCTCCAGAATCACTTGGTTGTTGAGTTAGTATAAATTAAATACGACGTGAAAATAAGACATTTGAGGTAGGCAACCAAAGACCGTATTAAATATTAACTATGACTGCAGGCACCATGCAACCACATCATGCGGAATATTAGAGAAATTACTTCTGATAAATAAAACAAAATGATATTCGAACTGATTAAACAAATATATTGGTCATAACTTATGTCTGGTACGTCATCCTCATCCCCACAGTGTAAAAAAATAGCAGTGTTCAACCTTATATTACAGACAAGAAAAGTTGATCCCATAGTATTAAGGAAGAATTAGTCTCCGTATTTTTTTTTTTTTTTTTGTTTTTAATTCTGAGAAGTATAATTGTAGAATTTGCGATTTAGTACAAGCATCGCAGTTGAACTTTTAACATACATTTAGGCCGCAATCAGTCGAGCAAATTAAGAATATAAAAATTGTTTGACTGGTTGCCGCGTAAGTATATATTAAAATGTCAAATGCTATGTTTGTACTGTAGCGCAAGATTTGTGTAATTCGTGCTATAATCACATATGTCAGATTTTTCTTCTCAAAATTAAAAAAAAAAAAAAAAAAAAACATAGCTTGCTTTCCTTGGGGAGCCGCTGCGAGCAGGAATATTATTCCTGTAGCGATATTCTTCTCTTCTCAAAGCAGAAAGTGGTATTCATCCGAAAGCGATATAATTAATAATGATTAAAAAAGCACCGCCGAATACAATTAAACATATAATTTCTATCATTGCTCTCGGTTAGGCAACGCGTCATTATTAACAATAAAAAAAATTGTTCGTGTTGCAACTCTCTAGAATCCCCATTTTCGTGTAAAACACATCCAAAAGGTAAGTTGTAGAAATGCAATGTCCTGGTGGGTAGGCAATTCATAGTGCACACGGAGGTAAACACATCTTGCTGCAATACGGCATCTGACGCCATCCAACACAAGTTAACTTCGACTTAGCGCATTTACTAATTGCAGCTCGTTTACTGACTTGGTGACAATGATTCTTCTCAGACAAAATTATTATATCTTGGTTTCTGTGGCAATGCGGAGTGAAACGTTAGTTGTATACGCGAGTATAAAAGCACGCGCAATGTATATAACCGGGAATAGTATATGGATACCAGTACTGAAAACTTATTTCCCGTATATGTTGAAAAACGTACTTGGTAGTTATTGCACAAATTATACACTACAGTTTTGGAGTTTCTACGGAATTTATTTATTTTAAAAAGTGATGTGTTGAAATATAAGTGAATGTGCTGTTTTCAGCGATTAATGGTGTACAAATATTTTGCCATTTATATTTTTCAATCAGAGGGAATTACTTTTACACTGTAGGACTTTGTACAATACAACAAAATTTGTTATTGCAGCGAAATAAGTTGTATGTATGGGTGCAGAAGTATATTCACACTGAAACAGTACTGTTGTTTTATTGACGCAAAGTGCGATATTTTGTTGGCGCAACATTTTACTTGTTTGCTTGCACTTTGAGTTTTGTTTCGAATAATAATAATAAAAAAAAAAAAAAAACTTGGGCCAGGACCGAGAAACGAGCCGTAGGCTGCAATGAAAAGCCAATGTCTGAACCACGGACATAATGAGATTTGTAATGGAATCAACGTTTCACGAATGCCGTGTCAAATGCATGGCATTTACACAGATATAATTTTTAATTTTTTAAATCTGTTGTCTGTTGAAACTATTTCACGGTAGTTATTTGCTCCAGTATAAAGCTCCATTAAAAACACAATTACGTAATGCTAATGGTCGCAGAATTAGTGGAACTCTCGAGTTGTGAATTCGCACTAATGTGTGCTCAAACTTAATGGTTTGGTTAGGCTGACCAAATATTTCATTGCTTATTAAATGTACTTCTACGAAATATTCTGTTTTTATGTGCCAAATTACATATTTTATTAAAACAAAGTCAGTTCTGTTGCGTTTCGCGCTTTATTAATGTGGGACACTCCGCTGCCCCAGGGGTAAGAGTGGAGTCACAGATGCTTCACCCCTCCTACCATAGCTTACTTAACTGAGACAGGACTAGCTAGGTGGCACAGTTTGCGTCGTAGTTAAGTTCAGCTCCCGACATTCTCCTGATTTGTACAACTTCCCACGCATACGAACGTGGTTTCGTTGGTCGGATGCCCTGGGACAGTAGGCATATATCTCGCTGATCGCCATGCCTGGACTCTTCGCTCAGCTGACCGAGCTCGCCCTGGTTCAACAGCCAAGCTGGTTGGAACGTCTTTCTTTGGGTCGTGCCCCGTCTCATGCGGCACTGGAAGAAGGTCGTCGGCGGCGGAATTAAACCTCTCGCCAAGGTATTAATCATTCGGGATAAAATGAGCACTAAAGATTTAACATTTGAAAAAAAAATCACTAACCGTTACTGCATGTAAGTCACCATAAGAGTGCGTAGTAGATAAATAAACGCTGAAAACATCAATTGATTTCTACGCTTTTTTCAAAGCCTATATGAATAAAATACTCAATTACAATCCTAGATAATGATATTTGTCAACTTCATGAGTAAATCCAGAATTACTAATTCGTTACGCGTGATCTTTTGCGCCGCAGTTAAATGCACGAGGTTCCGGCGTCAGAGATTGTGCCTCAGAAGTTCGTAACACTGGAAACAATTTTGTTTAAAACGTTGGCTAAAACTATTGTCTTGGATTGTTATTGTTTATTTTTCGCAAATTGGCTTCAAGAAACCTACAGCTATAGATTAATGGTTTTAGCGGTGAATTATGTATTAACAAGAGTTACTTTACGGTTTGTATGGTTTGTTGCGAATCATCTCACTTAATTCCGTGTAGTTTCCTATTTGAATACAACGATTAGTGAAAGGACATAAGATGAAATCGACCTCTCTGTATTTAATAGGCCTACACTTTTAAATATTTATTTACTAGAAGGCCGGCTGCAGCGTTGCCCCCGTGAAATTATGTAATGTAAACAGTAACTCTGGATAAAATATGTGATGAAGGCATTTAACAGCTAGAGTACTCAGTAACAGTGAACTATAAATTGTCTTAGCTCAGTGTAAAGAGCGCGCGCAATATGCTAGTATGATGTCATAGTAATTACCATCGCAAAGTCTTGCATGGGATACGAACCCGTAACCGCACCCCTCCCACACCCCAAACTTTATACAATACCTGAGTTAATACTTAAAGGCAGGCCGTGATAATTCTTTCGTACGTAAAGGCTATAGTCCAAAGAGGTTTTATTTATGAGTAGGTTGGCAAAAAGAAACGACTGTTGAATTATTTCTTCGTGATCATTCTCTTTTTTCGGGAGACTGTAACGTTTTACTGCTTTTCACCTACTTAATTTTCGAATTTCATGAAAACATCAATTTGATTAGTAGATATTTACATAAGTTTCATTCATATCAAAAAATCATCTCGATATCTGAACGGGTATAAGCGGTACAGATGATTATTTGAAATAACATTTTATTTTTTTAACAGCTTTCAAGGACGAATTTCGAAAAATCCTGAAATTACTTTTTTTATATTTACGTAAGATTTATTTTAAAGCAAAAACCATTTCAGTATTTCCACTGGTTTAGGAGATAAGTGTGATTAATATTAAAAACACGTTATATTTTTTAAAGAGCTTTCAAGGACGAATTTCAAAAAATTGTAAAAATACTTTTTAGATATTTACTTAAGCATCATTAAAAAAAATCACCTCACTATCTGAAATGGTTTAGGAGAAATCACAGAGTAATGAAGAACACATTTTACGGCTTTTCGCCCCCTTGATTTTCTAATTTCGCAAAATCAAAAAATTTGCGAATATGTATTTCTTTGGGCGATATTATGAAGTTAAAAAATTTATAATAGCATTTCCTGTTAATGAGATGTCAAGTATTATTTAAAAATACATTTCACCCCTTTTCATCCCCGAAAAGTCCATTCTTAGTGGGTGCCTAATGGGCAAGGGGAAGCTTCCCTTAAAATTTCATGGTTCTAGGTCCCGCGGTTTGGGCTATGCGTTGATGAGTGACTTTGTGTATTAATATAATCGTATTGACATTCCTACTGACTGTATAATTTGACTTAATTAGCGCCAGCACAAAGTGATGCTACCGGCTGTTGCACATGGCCGCTTGCTCCGCGCTTCAGACGGTTCAAAATTCCACTTACAGATGGCATGAGAGTTAGGTTTTCGCCTATTTCCGCCGCTTCACTTGGAAGCGAGTTGAATCTGTGTGTGTTTGTTCGTTGTGCAAAAATTATGGGTACCCGATACTGGGGCATCATTTAGGGAGGGCACCCCCCTGTATTTAGAATTTTAAGTGTATAAAATCAATATTTTTGTTGTATTTCGTCATTTAAATATTGCTAACTTAAGCACATAAAACTGATGTTTTACTATTAAAGTTTCTAATTTATACGTGTTTAATTAATAAAAAAGATGCAACAAGGTCACTGTCGCCGAAAATAAATCTTGCCTCCCCCCTAGAAAAACCTGAAATTACACCCCTGGATAAACACATTCAAAAGTATTAGAAATGACTATGTATATCATTGCCAAATGATGTGAATGTATTGGTAATCTGTAAATTGTTATGTTTTACGATCGCCAGCCTGAGTATTTGTAATTAGATACGTCTTTTTTTATTCACACATTGAGAAAATACGTTATTTATGATTTCAATTAACTTCGTCGTCGTTGTTCTTGGCAGTAGAACTGAAGGAACCTGGAATTCTTGAATTGTGTGTGTCACGTGCGACTTTAGTGGCGGTTTCGAGTTACAAATTAAAATATACTTCTGCCCGCATTACGAGATCCATAACGGCAGTAGTGCGTGTTGTATTAATTGGAGTCGATGGACAGAAACCAGTATTATAAAACGTTAACTCTTAGGTATTTATAATTAAGATTACTATTGATTGTAGCATATATTCATCCCTTGTGCATTTGATTAGTAGATATTGTAAATAAAATTTTTATCGAAGCAGTGTCATGTAGATGTAAACATTGTACAGCCCTGTATAAATAAAAACATGTGGCGATATTAATGTTTACGTTCGCAGGAAATATATAAATTGGCGGAAAATATAAATTGATGAGGGCTTTCTCGACAGCTCACTTTATTCTAAACCACATATATCGTTCCACAAGCTACATTCAGATGGCGGGATTATAAACTTACGCTTTGCACAGTCAATTTCCCTCGGGCAATGATTATCTCTGAATTTGGAGATAAACGAATTAAATTGAAACTTCAGACAAGCAAGCCAGCAGGTCTATTATGACCGCGTCGCAAAGCAGTTTTGCGATCGTTAGCCACGCTAAACGAGACTTTGCGATGAAAGCGATTACAACTCACCCTATTTGCGACTGCGAACTGTCCACGTGACGCACACATATCGCGAAGCCTTCGCAATGTCTGTCGCAAACTATTCTCCGTTCACTCTAAGTTGAGTTCTGAAGTAAACAAATAAAGTAATATCATTGCACTTCGCTAGCTTCTAATTGGCTAAATTTGTGCGTCGCGCCGACGTACTATTTCCTACCGACAAAAGTGTGTACAGTCAGCATCATAGGAAACAACAACGCCGTATATATTAAAACAAAATTGCGTGAAAATTTCGTACGTGTTATCCACATAGGGAAACAAAAATTACACAAAAACATCGCTAAAATAGCAAGTTTTGTGATTTAATTCTTACCTACATCTAGCGGAGCATATATAAACTGTTACGTAATAGTTAGGCTGGAATTTAACCACGGAAAGAGAAATTTCAGTCGCTGTAAATAGGAATTTTGGAATATTTTTTAAAGAGAGAAATTTATCCACAGAAGCATTGCCAACTGCCGTCGCTGAGAGTGCGTTGTCGCAAAGTTTTTGCGTACTCGCAAAAGATAGCGACACTCGCAAACGCGGACGGTCATAATCACAAATTAGCTATCTAAACCACGATGCATCGCAAAGTTGCGTGCAGTCGCAAGCTAGCGCCGCGAGGTTCCTCCACTCTCCCGCTTCCCCCACTACACCGCCGCCTCGCCACTCCAGCGCTCCACAGCGATAGGCCTATACGTGAAAACTCCTCTAACAAATGCCTATTTGAATTATAGAAAAAAATTAATATAAGTGTACAAGTCTATGATTACATTACAATATAAATTACTATACATCGGAAAATACATTTACAATTCATAGTAGTTCCGGAACTAATCTGTTTTAAGTTCCTGACCACGTCCATGACGTCACAAGTACTGGCCGGTACAATGTTTTTTGAACCTAGTCAGACTGCGTCTCACATGAAACTACGGATTTTTTTTGTGTTGTAGTGAGGCTTCACATCACAGATGAAGTACTAAAGAGCTTTTTGTTTATTTTAGTTGTTTGTAAACATTTTTTAAAATATGTTATTACCTGTCGGGTAAAATATACTCCATTGGGACTCATAAAGCTACAACATATTAACCAATATTTATGATACATGCAGTCAAAATATTATTTTAAAATTATAAATAGTTTCTCGTAGTATGTATGAGTCATCACTAAACATTTCAATATTTGTGTAAAAGTTAAACAGCAATTACAAGAATCTTGAAATAAGTCCAAAGAAAATTAATGCTATGATTTGTAAATGAAATATTTAACATGATGTGGGAGGCCATATCTTAAATATTATATTTGCCCCTGGCCTATACGAACCTAGCCGGTTGGCAATTTCTCGGATTTCTGCGGCTTCTCACTTTTTTGTTCACTTTCATTTCAACGGACATGTCAACGATGCTGTGTAACTTTATATCCTACGTCTCCTGTGCTTTTATGTTGCCTCTCGCCTTTCTGCTGCCCATTGTTAGAGGCTCCAGAGAAGCTCAAATATTGTTTACAACACCTCTCGCTAACATGTGACGGCCCGGATAAACCCCAAGACATAAAAGACTAGCGTTTATTAAGGGGAGGGAAGGCGAAGGGCCTTGTTTCGCCCTGCGTATACACAACCACTTTTGAAATTGAAACGCAGATGCTGGGGGATATCCTTGAAATAGAATCCAGTGCAGGAAGGGGAGAGAATTAATGACTGTCTGCTCTTGGGCGAGGTAAACAGGCGAGGCAGTCGGATACTTGGAACTGATACGACCGTGATGACAATGTTAGAAGGGCGTTCTGAAGAGGCTAGAGATAACGAGCGCTTGATAGATTGTATGATACCGCGATGAGCGGCGAACAAAGCTTGCAAGGGCCACGTCTCTTTGCCCGCGTTGCCGAAAAAGGAAGTGGAAGCAATCAGCGAACGTTTTGGGGACGTAATAACATGTAAGTTCATGGTAAGTTTTCTTGTTTCTTTTGTACGTACGTTCATTCTGATTAATTACAGCGTTGCTAGTGTTTTTCCAACCCTCATGCTATTTGCTGTTATTGAATTAGCTATGCGTTTAAACTGCTTTTATCTGTGTGAATGATAAATACTGTCTTTATAATTTCACTACCTTTTTTTGTTGCATTATAACATTTTTGTTGCAAACTAAGTTAGGGGCAAAGCATTTTACTATGATTTTTTAATGTATTTACTCAATTTTATGGTTGAATTTTATTTAATTGAAGAATACATTACGTGTGTATATATAATACATTATTGTATATGTACATATATATATATATATATATATATATATATATATATATATATATATATATATATATATATATATATATATATATATATATATATATATATATATATATATATATATATATACATTTGTATACATGCACACATAATGTATTAAATACATATGTGTATATATAAGTTTACACGTATGTATATGTTTATATGTGTATGTATATGTAGGGCCTATACATATATGAGCGTGTGTGTGTATGAGATAGAGAGAGAGAGAGAGAGAGAGAGAGAGAGAGAGAGAGAGAGATAGAGAGAGTTGTAATTTCTTTGTGTTGACAGTTCGTGACAGCAAACACTAATGCAATTATTTTATCTCAGTGGTAATTTACGTCCCTTATATTCTTAAAATGAATTAACTTTATGGCATTTATATGTGCACTAATATAGTTTAAAACAATATATATTTTTGTTGATAAAATGAGTATACAGTTCCGTAAGCGAAATTTGCATGAATAAATTAAAACTGGATTACAAATGAGCAGGGATTGCTCCGGCATGCGTTTAAATTTGTTTATCATAATTCACATGGGACTGTATAATGAGGCACACGGGTCCCAGCGTGTTTCAGTAATTATGTGGTCGGTGGTCGCAAATAACAGAATTTTTCAGTCAGTCAATAGCCTATATTTGTTACCAGATCCACAGAATCGCTTCAGAAAATACGCACTGCACATTGTATAGTTTCACGGGAGGGAATTTTCAGGTCGTCCTGCTAGGAGGTGAACAGTAATTACAACTGTTTTCCACCGATGTCAAAGGAGAGGATTTACCAACCTAAATAAGCTTAAATACGTTCAGTTATAGACTTAGCTTATTTTATGCAACTTTGTCGATTAATGCATAAAATATTACTGTGTTTGTGTTTGCGGAAATCCGACCTATGCGGTGACCGGAAAAGTCGGTTATGCGAAAGTAATGATTCCACGATTGCGAAATATTTAAATTTATTTGAAGTTTTAAAATTCAGCTTAGTGTAAAATTAAATAAAATATAGTACCTATATTCGTTGGTAACATAAAACAATACTGCACACAATAAGAATATAATTTAGTATTTTGATCTACTTGCAATGAATGAGCCTATTTAAAGGAATTGCAGGAATAGTTTAAAAGCATACTTATTACAATATTTTTTCTCCCTTAAAAGGGAGGTTATATTACAGCTAGTTTAGCAACTAAATTATTTTTCCCCGAAACTATTCCGCGTGCCCCGAAACTGTTTCACAAGTGCCTATTGTACCAATGTACGAATATATATATATATATATATATATATATATATATATATATATATATATACACGCCATGCTCATTACATACACTGTTTCTAACCCCTCAGTCGTAGCTAAAAACGGACGTTACATATTAAAATTGGATCGGTTGCAAAATAGCACGCTAGTTCAGGGCTTGGCCCGTTATGGCGATGTGGCATTTGATACGCGCTTCAAGGTCGCCCTTATAGCTCTGTCGCTCCTGTGCCTCTAACGCGCAGGTAGGCGGCACTCGGTGGCACATCATTCGCCATATTGAATTTTTATTTTATTTTATTTATTTATTTATTTTTTTAATTATTCAGAGAGGAAAATGGTGCAGTTCTGGAAGCTGACAGCAAGTATTTAATCTTTTAAATAGATGGTGCCCCTCCAAATTTCCATAACTGATTCACGTTTCTAGCGTGAATTCTATTTACCTTGCACTACAGTGCAACCATCGCAGTTGAACTTTTAATTTAAATTTAGGCCACAATCAGCGGAGCAAACTAAGAATATAAAAGTTAGAGTGCGGTCTGAATATACATTAAAAGTTCAGATGCTACGCTTGTACTGTACCGCAAGATAAATAGAACTCTCGGTATGATCGCAAACTTCACAATTTTTCTTCTCAGAACATAAAAAAAGCGAACACCAAAATCGTACAGTATGGGTGCTGACCTTGGGCGCGGTCTACCGCAATTTTCATCACCATTTTTTTTATTCTTATTGTACCAGAAATTTTTTTCTTCTTATTTTAGACACAAAATGTAACTAAATTTGGCTGTTATGAAATTTTTTTATCTCTCATATTTTTCACGTAATGGCTTGTTAAAGTCATATTTTGCATGTTTCCGTTTTAACGACTACACTAAAACCAACTGATATACTAAACAAAAAAAAAAACAGTGGATAAAGACATTACAGGCTACAATGACACGCTCATAAAATTAAAGAATAAAAATTATTTTTTTTAAACTGCTGAAACTAAAAATAAACATTTTAAAAAATTCAATAAATTTTTTAAAAATATAAATAATTTTTATTCTTTAATTTTACGAGCATGTCATTGTAGCCTGCAATGTCTTTATCCACTGTGATTTTTTCGAGTTTGGTATATCAGTTGGTTTTAGTGTAGTCGTTAAAACGGAAACATGCAAAATATGACTTTAACAAGCCCCCATTCATTACGCGAAAACTATGAGAGATAAAAAAATTTCATATGAGCCAAATTTAGTTACATTTTGTGTCTAAAATACGAAAGAAAAAAAATATCTGGTACAAATACAAAATAAAATAATGATGAAGAAAATTGCGGTAGACCACGCCCTTAAGAGCCCTACACAGCAGGCGGTAGACGTCGCGTTTGAGGTACTGAAACATGCAAGCGATAGGCCTAGACTGGTTAGTGTGCCCACAACCGTGTTGCCGTTATGCGCGGAGCGCGAAAACGACCTGCAGTGGTTCGGTTGTTTTCTTTTTCCTATGTGTAGAGACACTGGTAAATCGCGGGAAAAGTTGACTGTTTGCTAGGCTCCAACATGCTATGTGTAACACTGAAGGTTTTACGCCTATATTGGCTATCGTTTATAATAAGCACTGTGTCTCTCTTCAAATAACCCAATTAGAACTGTACTGTTTTAACACAGAACGTGTGTGATTTGCCAGGAAACACGTTCAGGATTGAGCTACTACAGTTTATTGGAGATTATGTTAAATATTTTCGTGATTTTCCAGCGTCTCTACCTATGGGACTCAAGCGGTGACCCTATTATTTTATTTGTGGAAAACGTAAAGTAAAATCTAGCGCAGGTTTTTCTGTTTCAACTTTACGATTCCGGTTGGTGTTTTTTATGTGACAGCAGCCTGAAAAAGCCGTTGCTAGTAATTTTGAGGTGTCCCGAAACCATGTTTCTAAGCATGATATAAAAGAAAAAGTTTATGTGATTTATTTTCGTAAATAAAGATATCAAACACACGTTTAGTTATATCGCTTAGAAAAACTTTCTCCTCACGCTGCACCATTCCATTGCTCATGTGGCAGCTGTGTCGTGCTGAATTTTTCTTAATTTCTTCCTGATTACCTTTTTGGCAAGATTTGTTTCAAACTTTTTCATTAGTTACTAATTTGCTTTCATTACATGCATTCTGTTCGGAATATTAACGCATAATTATGAAACCAGCAAGCTCATTAAAAATGTGACGTAATAATTCTCTCCCGCCATGTAATAAAGATTAAATAACTCATATTAAAAGTTTAGTCCTAGAATACACACCTAATCGTAAAATGTAATGCTTCTATAAAGAAACATCATTTATTCGCGATATGAAAATGAAAAGTTTCTCTGAAAGAGGTGACAACCCCTTTAGTGTGCATGGTAGACAAATAAACGCATAACACACCAATTTAAATCCACGTGATTTTGAAAGTCAGTATTTCAAAATTACAAAACAACAAACCTAGATAATATTTGCCAACTTGATAAGCGGACGTTTGCTCAGAATGACGCATTTGTAAAGCGTGATCTCTTGCGCCACAGTTAAATGTACGAGATTTCGGCGGCAGAGAATGTTCTTCAGAAATACGTTATTCAAGAAAAATTTTTGCTCGGGAAGTTGGCAAAAACTATTGCCTAGGGGTATTTTTTTTAGCAAGTTGTATTGAAGAAACGTACAATTTTAAACTGATGCTTATAGTGCAGAATTATGTATCATGTGGTCTTGAAGGAACAGCAGTGCGTCTCGTGCGTAGGGGCGAACGGATGGTTGTAGAAGCAGGCAAGCGACGCCCTTGTAGGCAGTGCGACGCCCGGCAGCTGCTCGTCGGGGCCGGCGGTCGAGGTCGTCGCTTTGCATACAATCCCTGCTGCCATCTCGTCAGCCGGGGCTGCAACAATGGAGGGCCGGGAACCTCTAGACGAGACACGAGGCTTGTGTCCTTGCAGCGTGCACGGCACAACTCCGCTCTACCGGCAAGTGCCGCAAGCCGTTTATTTAGGACCTTAAATATTCGCGGGTTCACAGACCTGACGGCTAGCCTCCAAGATATCTGTGTACTCAAGCACACAACAGTTACTCATTGGCTGCTCGCAAACACAGTCATACCGCATCATTGGACCTGCAATTATTAGAGACATGAACTTTTCGCGAAAAGAATTTTGCCCCACTTTGTTCCAGTGCCTTATGTGCACGTCTGCAGTTCTGCTTCACATATATTGGCAGCGTGCCTTTGAACTGTGACGTTTCTCATTTGACTGTACCAATCACAATAAGGTTACTGTAACACCACACGTCTGTGATTTGTGTGTAAAACCCCACGACACACGAATGTCAAAACATCCAATATCTGACCGTGAAGCAAGTCTGCAGACGTGCACACAAGTCACTGACACAAAGTGAGGCAAATTTCTTTTCGCGAAAAGTTCATGTCTCTATCAATTATTTGTTTATTTATTGTTAACTCGGAGATCTTCTAGACATGGCAAATACGGCAAGCGCCAATTGAATACGTGACACGAACTTACGGTTTAATTATAGCTGGTGTCCAAACAAAAACGAGAATTTTTCAGGTCTCTACGGTTATTACAAGTCAACGTGCTCTCGAGTAAACATGTGTACTTCTGCTGCTCTGTTGCGTCTCCAGCTATTGTCGTGAAGCCAGCCAGGTTAAGGCCATGATCTCTCATTTATTTCAAACAATTGCAAATAACTCGAATATTTTTAACCAAATGCTTTGAAAAAAATTGCGACTGTGTACAGTCATACGATACACAATTTTGCCAGACCATTTTTTTTTTTTAATTAAGTACTGTTTGCTAGCAAAAAAAAATATATTTCTTCATGTTGACTTACAAAATCTGTGATTTTTCTGGAACGAAAATCTAAAAATCCGTTTGGTGTATTGCAACAGAAAAATTTAGTCACAAACGATGATAAATAAGTGTTGAAACTGTAAGAATGAATTTTTGATATATGTATTAATTTGCGTTAAAAAAAATTTCAAACCATTACAAAACTAAAGAGCGAAAGGCCATGATTGGAGATGGGGATTTATCGCTGAAAAAGTATACTGTTTGCTTCGCTTCAATGTAATGTACTCATTTCCGACGCTTTTCTTTCGTTACTGGCGAGTCCCTATTTGACTGGGCCAATGATAATTCTGGTGCACTACTTCTGAACGTTTGTGATTCGTCTGTAAACAACTGAAACCGTGTCACATAACCGTCGGCCAAGAACACATGACGCAAGACGCTACAATGATTTGCAGAATACGCTGGCAGAAAACATTCTCGCGATTTTGCACCATCTCTAGCCATGATCCATCATTTCTGCTGCTTTTACGATAATTATTGTTTTAATCCTAAACTAAAGCAGATATCGAAAAAACGGTTGCACAATTTTGTTACAATATGTGTTAACAAATTTTTGCAAGGCAAAAGACACAGTGGTTTCAGCTAATTATGTAACTAAGGAAATTCTCATTAATGAACTAATTAGTCAAACCTATACAATTTTTCGTCAAAAAATTTACACTACATGGCAAAAACAATTTCTAATAAAACCCTGCAACAGGTTTTCTATATATGCTCTTTAGGAATAAAATAATATTATTATATGAAAGCAGAGGAAGTGATGGGATGGCTCATGGCATTAAGAGGTATGCTCCGGTTTCTTATTTAAGCGTTTGACGGTTGGAAACATTGGAGCGATAAGTGGGGCCACAATTGTGTCGCGTAAAGATTTTTGCAACACTTTGTTTCAGTGCTTTGCGAGCGCATCGACAGCTGTGTTGCGTATTTATTGGCAGCGTGTTGTTGCTCAGACATGTCCCTCATTTTAATGCAGCGACCAGAATGAGGATATTGTGACACCATATGACTTTGATTTGACAGTAGAGCCCCAAGACAAGTGACAGTAAAACATCCAATCAATGACCATGAAGCAGAGCTACAAATGTGCGCATAAGGCATTGATACCAAATGGTGCAGAAATCTGTCCGCCGCAAAGTAGTGGCTCTAGTGATGAGAGTCAAGAGTACCACGCTCGACGAGAAACATATCGCTTCTATTCACAGCGAGCCGAACTGACGAGTAAGGTTTTCGTTGCAGTCTTTTTCCTATAAGACTTTAAGCAGTGACCCTGAAATTTTATTTTTGGATAGTATGAAGTAAAGGCCAACGCATGCATCTCGTTTTGCAATTTTCTAACTCAGGTTGTATTTTCGAAGTTACAATAGTCTAAACAAAAAACCGTTATTAGCCGTTTTGAAAGGCATGAAAATCGTGTTTATAACAAGCGAGTTGAATTTTTAAATCTATGCAAGTGTACTTTCAAATGTGTGGTCTTTCCGCAAATAAACATAATAAAAATTAGTAAGCGGTTTCTTGTAAATTAGAATATGCGTGCCAGCTACAACAACGAGCCGTGTGCAGAACTTCGGGTGTTACCAGATAATTAGAAAATTACTTATCGCACACAGTTGCTAGGCATATCACTGAAAGATTGATATGCGTGTTTATGCCCATTTCAAGGTCACCACTACTCATTAAAGTATATTTTACAGCGTCAGAAAATGGCAAAATAGAGTTTTTGCGGTTATTTTTAGGTTTATAAATCTTAGTGCAGAATATTTATAAAGATATAGGCGGGTTAGATACACCATTACTGTTAATAATACGCCATAAATTAATTTGGTCACCAGCATGGTCGTAGAAGAACAAGTCTGGACACTCGCCTATCTACCAATGTATTTTGCTTGTTGTTTGGCTGTAGTTCGTCAAGTTACCGAGAATGCCGTACTTTTTGGCGCTGTTTTCCGGGCGGTCGGACTTAAACTCCGACCACTTTTTCCCATTGTTAAATTTGTAAAGTAAATAAAAATTGCTGGAGCCTTTTCTTAAATTTGTGAGCGAAGAAAGAATTTCATAAATTGATAAAAAAATAGATAAATTGTTTATCTTAGCGGAAAGGAAGTCGACGGAGTTTAGTCCGACCGCCCTAACATCAGCGCCAATAAAACACAATATTCTCGGTAACTTGGTGAACTACAGCCAAACAACAAGGGAGTCAAATATCCAGGCGAGTGTCCAGACCTGTTCTTCTACGGCCGTTGTCACCAGTGAAAGTCTCATAGAGGATAGTTGGCATGAAGACTGTACGCCAGTTCAGTGACTTGCGCCTAGAGGCTAGGGAGAGTTGAGATGTGAGTGCTGTCTCGTCCTTACCGCTTACATTTCTAGGCCTCGAACGCGCAAAATATGTTCGCCCAGATGACCACCTTTAAGAGAAGCCTGCTACCAATTTACATGGTAGGAATATAAATATATATATTTAATTTTTTATTCTGTAACTTGACGGCCTCATGAGTAACACACGGGTACGTTAATTATACTACAGGTTAGAAAGATCATAGTTAGGCCTATACGTTTGGCACGGGGAAAATTTCCTGCTGCTTGAACTCTGGTACCGCTAGTGCACCAAACTGACACATCACAGAGCTTTCCTTACATTATGTAGGTAATTTAAAACGGGAAATCGGTTTCTTTTTACTTTAAAATTAAATGAAATGACTCATATCATTTCCAAGTTTATTTAAATTAAATTTTACTACGGCTTCGATTTACCTGGTACATTAGCGATTGAAGCGAAACTAGTGGCAGAAATTTTCCCTGCGCCAAACTCTCCCATAATAAAACGTGTTTTATTTCTAACCTGTAGTAGAATTTACCCTACACATGGGCTATTATATGGGGATGAGTCTGCGGTGGTTCGCCATTGTTTTCCGCAGAGGTTAGGGTGAATGAACAAACACGACACCAAATCCTAAATCCGGGGAGATAGCATTAAATTTGACATGTTGCGGCCTGGAATCATACCGGGGACTCATGGCCCACTGAGACAGGTGATCGTACATAATACGACTTCCGCAGCAAATTTTTTACAAGCTATTTTATTTATGATATACATAATACTAATATCGTGTTTCTTGCTACGATATTTTTGAACACCATTCATTCAGTGTTGTATTGGTTAATTTTTTTTCTCGTTGGTTGGTCGATTTCGTCTGATAACATCAGTTTATCCTGTGTTTTAAAGTTACTCTTTGCTCGCCTCGAGTCGAAATTTTGTCCTACCCACCAAACACTCGTGGTTTTTTACAACTACATATAGCTATCTCAAGCATAAAAAGTTTCCCACATACTGGCGAATCAGAGAAAGCCTTTGCGGCTGTAGAGTTCAAGATACCATTAAAACTACCCCTCTCGGCAGGGTTACCATACTATAGCCACCACCATACCCACATAACATGTATTAACTGTAAACAATGCCGACTTCATTTTACGTGACTATACACATTTTTAAAAAAGTCAGTTTTCACAGTCAGTTTTAAATTACAAATTCCTCCCTTTAGAATTCAGCCAGCTAAAATTTTTCATTACCTAACTTTGCCGCATTTTTTTCACAAGGAATCATCTCGCAAAAGTTTGTTAACATACTTCCGTTAACATCCGACATATAATTTGACATATGAATGGTGTTATACAGAAACAAACCACCACACCTTAGATAATATAGAATATTAAAATTGTAATTAACTATTTTTTGTTAGTTAATATGTTCATATTTTAAAACATACCCTATTACTCGCCTCTTACCAACGCGATTCGGGTTCGACTCCCGGCGAGGCTGGTCCCAAATTTTTCGCATGTGGAAAACGTGGTGAACCTAACCGTTGACTGGCGGGTTTTCTCTGGGTAATCCTGCTTCCTCCTGCTCCTGCAGTCCATTACTGCTTCATTGTAGGGTCTTATTTCATGTTATCTCTCAGAGAACAGCAGACCTCTATGGGCTTACAGGTTGAGAGTATACTTCTCGGGGTGAGATACCGTGCTCTCGTGTCCTACGTTATTATTACCAACTTCCGTAGCAAATACTTTCCCAGAGTAACGGATTCCTTTAACACTGCACTGAAAGAAAAATTTTGTAGCAAGTCCTCTCTGCAAAATTATTTACTAGTAACCACAAAATAATTTCGTGATGACCACAATATTTTTGTGGTGTCAACAAACGGCTATTGTGGTGATCACAAAATAAATTTTGCAGGGTAAATACCCACGAAATATTTTGTAGCTACCACAAAATATTTTTTTCAAAATCTTTTACAGTCATTTTTTATTTCTATAAGATTCAGCCAAGAGTAAAAATTCATGTAATTTCAGTTGATTCATAGTTTTTGATATTTACCTTTACCCAGGGCTGCTACATATGGAAATATTATTTTTTATATCAAGTTGCCTCGTATGTTGTTGTGAATTCTACGCTGTCGTATGTTTCTCGTCAGAAGTTTCACTATGACGGAGTATTTAAAAGGTTTTATGTGCTTTTTTTTATTGTTTTTATGTTACTTATTTATTCTTAACATAAATAAACTTCAGTCAATAGTTTTAGGAATAATTTATGAACCTGGTATAGGCATTTATTAGGATATAGGTATTTGTTTCGAACTTTTGTAAAATGTTGACATCTGTATACACTTTTAAGTTAGATAATACTTTTATAGTAAGACTTCTTCCTGGTTTATAGTTTTCGCATTAATGATTGTCAAATCATAACAGAAACAACTTACCAAACGTAAATTTGTGAATCAGACATTTTTTTTTAAATTTGGTTACTTTAGTATTCGTATAAAATTTATACGTAACCGTGTGTACATTTTTCTGACGCATGGAAATCCACAAACAATTTGATATAATTGTATTGTAATTTTCGTTTGAACAAAAACTACAAAAATGTGTTTGGTTTTCATTATAGAAGTATTTTTGTTTTCATATTTGTATATCAATAAACGCGTAAACAACGCAACCAACAGTTAATCACGAAAAAAAAAAAGTTCTATGTTCTTAAATGTATTCCAGTTTAACCTCTTTTACTGTAAAAACACCTTTCCTGCCACAACTCAAATATTGTTGCTGTAAAGAATATATTTTTTTTAATATGAACCCTTCAAATTAGCTATGTCGTCAATCCAATTTGTGTTTTTATAGTAACGGTAGTAAAAAGTTATGTTGACATACATTAACATATTTCAGTAGCAATCTTTATGGTAAAATTGGTTGTAGTTTTTTAAGACAGACTTTTTGTTAACATTATTTTTCCGTTATTTAACCACAATTTTAGCTAAACACGTTAGTGTTTCATTGCGTATTTTAACCGCGTGTCAGTTGAACACTTGGTGGAGTAAAAGACAACCGTACACTTCAGTAAAGATTCCAAATGTAACAGACTTGTTAGAATCAAGCGGGCATTAGCTGAGATTTTTTGTTGCAAATATATATTTGAATGTTCTTTAAATGTGCTATAATTGAGTAATAATTGCTTATCAGTTTCCGATTGTAGCAAAGAAAAAACTAAATTGAGTACTTTTTACTGTCCATTTTTTATTTAACTTGTATTGCTGATATTTAAAGAATCTTTACTAATATGTGAAATAAAATAACCTATACTGTATAGGAAATAAATATTAAGCTGTCACTTCAAGTGTAGCTATAAAATTGTTGGAAAGAGACGTTATTAAACTGGCTATAAATAAAATAAACATGTTAAAGCAGTGCAAGAGTTTGTACTGTCGCTGTTTCCCCCTTCATTATATATGTATCTGAACAGAAGCGAAACATAGCCCGGAATTTAAAAATACACCAAAACTGTTGTATTGGAAAATTTTCTCTTTTATTATGTTTTTTGCACGCTTTGCGAGGCCATTATTTCAAAATGTACATATTCGTAAACAACAAACCATAAAATACGTTTGGACGTGTTATTTACTTTCGTTGTTTTGTACTGCCTGCTTGCCAATCGATACTGGTTGCTAATTTTAAAATGAAAGCAGGAATTATGAGTACGTGATACGTTAGGCATCCTCAAATCAGTTAAATTTTATTGCAAGATAGAACAAACTACTTATTGTTCTTTTGTAATCACTGCGAACTCAGATTTTTAACGCCTTAGTATACGGGAGTTGACTATGATCCGCACAGATTAGGGACTAGTACTAATGCAGTATGTATGTTTGTCTTTAACCCCTTCAGTGTTAGGTTTTTTTACAGCGTTTGCAAAAAAAATTACAATGGTTTTAAACACATTAAACAACAAATATGTGTTTTAGGCAATAGCAATAGACATCTCAAGAAATTATTTTAGTCCTTTAATATTTTTATTTATTCTCTCTACTGGTTTTCAACCCGACATTTCTCGGGAAAATATTTTAAGGGGTTAGTTGTCAACTTGTCCACTAAATTTACAGCGTGTATGTCGTATTTTACAGATCGAGATACCAGACGTGCCTGAACAGTAATTAAGTCTTTTTTTTCTACATGTAAGAGCACCGTGTTGCATAAAAATCCGCGAAAATTAATATATTTTTGTTTATAAATTAGACCGTTTTTTATGAAGATACAGATGTGGCTGAGTTCCAGAATAACCCCACAGTAAAACAAAAGCGAAAAAAAAAGTTAGTATTAGCTGTTGCCAATAAACATACGACACATTTAGACTAGTTCCGGAAAGGAATGTAGTCGTATCCAGAACAATAATAAAAAACCGTAAGAACACAAATTAATTCCGGATGTGAAAAGATAGCTGTATCCAAAAGGATGGCACAAAATACAGAAGAACTATAAAATAAAACAACAAACTAACGTGTATGAAAAATGGCGACAAAAATTGATGAGGACAACGACGACAAACACTAATGGATGCAAATCCAGACGACACAACGAATGGAACACAGACAGAACGTATCAGGTTTCCTTCGACAACAGATGCAACGTATCGGGAACTGAGATGTGTTCCTGTCTTCAGGCACATGTAGGAAACTGAGGAACATCCAGGAGACTTGACTATTGACATTTAGGGGAAAAACATGCTCAGCCAATGACAGTGCAGTGCTCCTGATTGGTCGTGCAGCTTGTAATGGGTTTACGTGCAGAGAGTAGTGAATAATGATCTATTGTTTTACTGAACTTTTAGTTGTGTTCAAAGATCACACTATTTTTTCTTTGAAAAATTATGTATTGTTAAGTTTGTACATTTAAAATTCTTGTTTATAGTTACATTTTTCTTTTCATCGCGTAGCTTTCTGGTACAGTTTATATAAATTTTAATATTGTAGCGTTTGTAATTGCTTATGTTAGGTGTTGTTCAGGAGACAGTGTGAGAGAATAAATGGGTTACTCTATCTGTAACATGCATCAAACAGATAAAAGGTTTATCTCTATGACTAGTAATTTAATCACTACATTTTACTCGTAAACGAAGGCTAAAATCTAATCCGGCGAGGGATTACTGTTACCGGTTTTTGCCTGTGAACATCTCCAAGGGGACTTTCGAAAGGCTCCATGTCTTCGAATATTATTGTCACATACCGGCGATGCGTTTGCACGCATATATTCCAGTCGTTTAGGCATATTTCAGTAGTTATTGCCTTCTAAAGATCTCTCTTTCTCTCCCCCTCCCCTAATTCTCTCCCGAACGCACGCCTGTGATTGCAGATCCGCTAACTATTCTCTCATGGACGTAGCCTTTCCTGAGCTCTGAGCTAACAGTTCTTCTTCGCTTGAACTACGTTACGTAATGTACCGCCATTGATTACAAACGCCCATGTATATGTATGTGTGTCCTAATACACTCCCTTAGCCTCTGACTCTTTATTTTACCCATGTGACTTCTTTTATCATAACACTTCTCCCCCGATAGATGTACATGAACATTACTGTGATTTTTAACGTGATTTCTGATGCTGCTAACATTTGAGCAGGATGGTACTGAATTTTAACATATTTGGCAAAGTGTTTTTGCACCTTTAAATTGATGTGTTGTGTGGGAAAGAAATATTTCGCAAGTTCAGTGACCTGCATGATAGAAGCCACTGGCCTGTGTATACTCAAGCCACGATTATTTTTCGATGAACTGCTACTCCCTGGAACACCAGACAATGAACAATGACAAGGAGCTTGAGAGGTATAATACAGTGGAGCTTAACACGCAGGTCATTGAACTTGCGCATTTTTCCTTTCTGTAGTGATGAGGTAACAACTGCATCAATGTAATTCAAAGGTGTAGTTAAGATTACTGTAACCTGACGGTTCTGAAAGTTTTAAGTCGCGCGACATCCTCGTGAAATGCGGATGATTGTCTGGCGTTTATCATTTTAACCAATCCTTTTATCTTGCGTCCCATGTTTAATCATATAATGTATGTTGTTATTTTTGAATGGTTCTTACAGTGGGGGCAAGTTACAAATTGAAGAAGTATTTTGGACGCACACCATTGCAGCAAATGTTGTGGCACAAAAAACCAGGTCTCTGTATGTCCAGTATACTTATTTATTTAGTATCTAATTTATGTTATTCCTGAATTTTTAGATGTGCAGATGGTCTTCGGGTGTGGAGACGCTTTCATTTAACTGTATGAATTTATTTCCGTATACCATGCAAGTTAAGTAGGCTAAGTGTATTGTAGACCAGCCTTTATCCATACTCACCTCATATCGTCCCTCACCAGCGCTGAAAACATCGCTGGCAAAATAAAATCCCTCATGTGTAGTGCAAACCTTCCTTTAGGCGCTGATGGCTGCCGGAATCTTGCGAGTTTCCGTCTCTAGGCGCTGCGCTTGGCAAGCGACGGTGACGTTTCAGCTAGGGTCGGGTATGAGGATCTAGGCACCCTAGGCCTCTGTTTTCCACCCTTTCTTAACAACTTGCAACTTTTTTTTATTGCCATATTATTTATAATTACTCTGCTCTGTCCAGTCGCTGTATATAATAATTATAATAATAAGGACACAGTAATAATTCAGCTTAACTGTGAGGTAGGTATATCAAAATCAATAGCTGGATTGAAAGTAGAGCAGATGTACTAATAGAGGGAGTGTAAATCAACAATGTCAAATTAATATACATTAAAATTGTTTCTCATTGCCACATTGGAATTTTTTAAAAACAGTGATGAAAAATTGCTCAAATTCTCTCCTCGCTAACAGTGCGCCCCTGTGAAAGTTGCAACCTAGACCCGGGCCTAGTCTGGCCCAGGTTCCAGCACGACGGCAATATGCAGGATGTTCCCGTGACGGGCGTGAAGACGTCCCTGGTGAAGGCGACGGCTGCGTGCTCTGGCCAGGATGAGGAAGGCAAGCAGCAGCGCTCGTATGACGGACGGCGAGGTTTCCTGCTGCTCGGTGAGCCATCCATCACCCTGGCCGCGGGATGAACGCCCGACCCAGTTCCCCGCCCCTCCCCCACCCTATCCCGTAGGCGCCACCCCCTGACCCGCACCTCACACAGCTCCTCTGCCAACGACCTCAACCTCGTTCCTCTCCGCGTGCCTCACCGACCCTCATTTGTTACCTCAAGACACTGTGGAATTGCAGTCTACCAGCAGTTCACGCTGTTCAGTCATGACGTCTCTGGACTCCGTGTCCAGCACTGATGTCCAATTAAGAGTGGAGTTTACACATTTAAAAACTTAAGAGCCATGTACAACTGGTGCATGTACTGTGTTGCATCGTGTTTGATATATGTATCTACGAAAAGAAAACACATTTAAAACTATGCTTCCCAATTTTTTGTCTTCTAGATATCTATCATGCTTAGAAACATGGTTTCGGCGCACCCCAAGATGGTTAAAAACGGCTTTTTCAGACTGCTGTGACGTAAAAAATACCAACCGGAACCGTTAAACGAAAATGGAGAAGCCCGCGCTGGACTTTACTACGAATTTTCCGTACATAAAAAAGTAGGGTTACCGCCTAAAATCCCATACGGAAAAGCCAACAATGAAAAAAAACGACACGCTGTTTTCGCGCACCGCGCATAAAGGCGATACGTTTGTTGACGCACGAGCCAATGTAAGTATTAACCGCCTGCATGTATCCGTGCCTCAGACACGACACCTAGCGCTCGCTGTATAGAGCCATTAAGATGTAAGCAATAGAGTCCCAAAAACTGATCGTACACAACAACGATGTTGTTGCCTAAGTTTTGTCAATAGGACCAGAGCTTGAATAATGTATTTTTGGTTGTAGTGATTATACCGATGGCTATTGTTGAAAACATTGTAGTAAAATAATGAGGAAATAACCATTGCGAGATATGTGAACTATGCTTTGCTAGTACTCCCAATCAACACACTTGAATTACATTACTTTTCAAACAAATTTCCTGTCTTGTTGTGTATTGTATCGTTTAAAGCAAGATGGCGTTTACTGAGTGAAGTACAAATGGCATCATGGGAACACTGGCCTTGACTGTGATTGGTTAAACATACGGTTTTCACTGCCGAACTTAGGAAGTAAGCAGAAGCACTTCAGTTGTGTATTCGGTTTGAACCAATGTGACGGAAAAACTCCATAAAGTCTACTGCTTGAGTCTTAATGCTTAAGTTTTTAATTGTGTAAACCATTTAGTTGGACCTGGTGCATGAGCTGGCTATGGCGTGTGGTACGAAATGCGTTTTCCGTGTATAATTATTGAACGTGTTTCCAATGCGTGTATATACGAAAAGAAGACACACTTCAAACTATGACTCTATCGTTCTATAAATCCCATCCGCTTATTAGAAACATAATTGCCAGCTCCTAAAAAATGGTAAAATTGAATTTTTGACATTGCTGTAGCTGGAAAAATGTCATAGCCGAAACCGTAAAACACAATGATAGAGACCTTCGTTGGACTATGACACATTCTTTACATAAATAAAATAATGGGTCGCCTCTTAAGAATCCTATTAAAACTCTTTGTACGAAAAAACTGCACGCTAGTTTAGCACTCTGCGCTTACAGGCGAAGCTGTGTTTAACGCATGAAATGGAGCCGACTTATTGTCTTCACGGAGAAAATATTTTGTGGCAGCTACAAATAGTTCGTGGGTATTTATACCCTGCAAAATTTACTTTGTGGTTTACCACTAAAACATTTCGTTGACACCACTAAAATATTGTGACCACCACAAAATTATTTTGTGGTTACAACAGAATAATTTTGCAGGTAAGACTTCCCACAAAATCTTTCTCTCTGTGTTCCCCGTTTCCGTTCGTCAAATAAAAAAAGCCGAGGTCCAAGTAACAACTGACATAAAAAACACACGACTTGATAAACGCCAAGTTACCTCGTGCATACAGCCACGCTAAGACGCTGAAGATGAGGTACCAAAGGCAGGGATGTCACGTGATTCGGATTATATAAACTGCCTCAATAGCGCGTGTCTCGGCGCGGAGAACACGGCTCGTCGCCGACATAATGAAGACCAGACTAGGAATTTGCATAAAATGCAAATCTCGCCGCCATCTCCGCCGCGGTTGGGAATAACTTTCGCTGACAGCTAATATTTACAGGTCTAGGCGTCGCGTCCCAAGTCGCCGGTATTTGAATAACAGCCCCGGCCCTGGTACGTGGCCTGACTCCACGCGACACGGAACAACTCTGCTCTACAGGATGTTTACAAATATTGTCACTGTGATGCCGAAATGTTTATGTGAATAGTGTTATGCCGAAGGCATCCAAGCCTCAAAAGTAAAGAACAGGAAGAAAATTCAAACTCCTAAATGACTATACATTAAAACCTTCAGACGAAATGAAACAGAGATAGGGTAAACGATTTGAAAATAATGATACTTTAACAAACAAAATAATTGAAGTGGTATTTACAATTTCTAATATTCTATAATTATCTATTAATGTGGGATGGTCTCTTTCTGCATAACGCCATTCACATATCACATTGTATACCGGGTGTGCACGGAAGTATGTTACAAACTTTGCGAGACGATTGTTATAAAGAAAAATGTGGTGAAGTTAGGCAATGAAAGTGTTTGTATGGCTGAATTCTAAAGGGAGAAAATCGTGATTGAAAATTGACATTGAAAACCAACTTTTGGTTAATAAACAGAATTAAGGAGAGATAAATAATGAATTTCCGAATGTGGTTTAATAACAAGACCTGCAATTTGCGTCAAAATTCTTTCTAATACCTTTGACATTAATTATTAAGTGGGGTTAGTCAACCTTATTTTTGGCAAAGAACTAATTACCATTGCATTTTTTTGCAGTTAAATGACACAGTTTGTACAATAAGTCCCCAATGAACAAAAAAGATTTGCTTTGTCGCAACACCTTCAAGTGAACCATTTTCGAAAAAATGGCCGTAGAAAATTTGGAACCATATAAGTAGGCAACACGCGATACACAGGAGATTGGCGGAACCCCATTATCAAATGAAGGAGAAAGGTATCTAAAACTGTTTTTTTTTTTACATATACAGATATTATTACTAAACTGCATTCGGAATGTCATGACTTATTTTTCCATACTTTTAATTTGTTTTCAGTGCCAATTTTCAATCGCGAATTTCTCCCTTAAGATTTGCGCCAGCCAAAAATTTTCGTTGTGTATCTTTCTCTCAATTTTTTACAAGGAGCCTTCTCTCAAATTGGGACGTACTTTACGAACACTTTGTGCACAGTTGTATACTGTGTTTTTAGTCTCATCCCAACCATCGTTTTTCTTCCTGAGCTTCCTTACACAACATCGTGTTCCACATTGACTCCGTTATTGTGCACTACGGGTTCCATGCGGCACTGATCCGAACAAATTATAGCAGCACACTGCTCGGCAGGCAAGCCATTGATCACAGATTCAGTCTTAGAACGCAGGCCCTGAAAAATACGTGGCCCTGAAAAGTACGCGGACCTGAAAAGTACGCAGACCTGAAAAGCACGCAGACGTGATAAGTACGTGGCCCTGAACAGTACGCGGGCCTGAAAAGTACGCAGACCTGAAAAGTACGCGGACCTGAAAAGTACGTGGCACTGAAAAGTACGTGGCACTGAAAAGTACGTGGCACTGAAAAGTACGTGGACCTGAAAAGTACGCAGACCTGAAAAGTACGCAGATCTGAAAAGTACGCAGACCTGAAAAGTACGCAGACCTGAAAAGTACGTGGCCCTGAAAAGTACGTGGCCCTGAAAAGTACGTGGGCCTGAAAAGTACACGGACCTGAAAAGTAGTCTACGCGGACGTGAAAAGTACGCGGTCCTGAAAAGTACGTGGCCCTGAAAAGTACGCGGGCCTGAAAAGTACGCAGACCTGAGAAGTACGTGGACCTGAAAAGTATGCAGACCTGAAAAGTACGTGGCCCTGAAAAGTACGCAGACCTGAAAAGTACGTGGCCCTGTAAAGTACGCGGACCTGAAAAGTACGCTGACCTGAAAAGTACACAGACCTGAAAAGTACGTGGCCCTGAAAAGTACGCGGGCCTGAAAAGTATGCAGACCTGAAAAGTACGTGGCCCTGAAAAGTATGCGTGTCTGAAAAGTACGCGGACCTGAAAAGTAGTCTACGCGGACCTGAAAAGTACATTGCCCTGAAAAGTGCGTGGTCCTAAAAATACGTGGTACTGGGTTGAGACACTGTTGCTTTAACATGCACGACTAAGATGAGTCCCATATGGTAAGGTCCGGGCGTTTTGGAGGAGGAATATGGAAAGGCAGAGCCTCTGGACACAACTCTGTTGGAAAAAAGGTCGTGGAGTAGTCGCAGATAAACTTGGCCAACGTGTGGAGTGGCCCCATTGTGCTGGAAATACTGTCGCTCACTAATACATTGATCTCACACAAAGTTTGGCAATCGGCGTGGAAGCATGTGATTAACTCACAAAGGATCTACTCATACCCAACACATAAAGTATTTATTTTCAGTTACCATGTTTAGAAACATCTTGTACAATGCTGGGCGCTAAATCAAAGACGTCTTGAATACTAGCGTAGCCTGATCGTGGCTCCGTCACATTTTACGCAGGATACTTAGGTTATATCCGGAAAGTCAGGTCGTATTCCAACTGGATATTGGTAACGAAAT
Organism: Medauroidea extradentata; assembly: GCA_003012365.1. Lineage (NCBI taxonomy): Eukaryota > Metazoa > Arthropoda > Insecta > Phasmatodea > Phasmatidae > Medauroidea > Medauroidea extradentata. Next base: position 30,088 of record PNEQ01045003.1, read on the forward strand.
GGTCACGTGACCTGATTTTGTGCACAAAATCTGTGGCGTAGCTCGGTGTTTTACGTTTCGTAAACTACCGAAGGTTACAAATTACCAATGCAAAATCCCCAAATCATTGCCATATTGTAATATACAGGAATATAGTATAGCCCAGAGTTTTTTTATTGTATTAAATGTAGTAAAACTATAAACTTCTTTCGAATTCTTTGTTTAGCATTCGGGATTTAGGCCTACTATATATTTTTTTGTTTTAAACTTCTTTCGAATTCTTTGTTTAGCATTCGGAATTCAGGCCTACTATAATTTTTTATAACCAATGCACCGTCATAACGCGCTACATAAAAAAATCTCCGGCTTTGACAGTGGGACACCTGGTAGCAGGACAAGCTGCCAATAACTGACAGTCGAGATATTCCAATTGGAAACTTACCAAGAACAAAACGCAAAACCCCAAATACCAACATCAAAGCGAGTTGGAACACAGTCTCTTTATGTATTAGCTTAGTATGCTCATACGCTTGCTAGCCCCTGGTACGTACTTGAACAGATTGTTTGGACGGGTCCATGCTACAGTCTAACGTAAGAAACAACAAAGAAAACTGTACATGGAACTAAGAGCGGCTATGTAAAGTTTTACGGAATGCTAATTAAAATAAAAATATTACTTCGAAATGTTTAGTGTGCAGAACCGATCAAGCAAAACAATAATATTATTGTCAGCTTCACCGCGTTAAAAAATATTTTGACTACAAAGTTGTTCAGGGCACAGCAAAGATAAATATTCATGAAGTAAATTTGTTTTCATACACCTGAAAGACATTTCGAAAACCCTAATTTTTCTTCTGGAGTACTATGTAAACGTAACAAAACATCACCGTGGACCGTGAATCAATAACGGGCCTGCGTGAAAACATACGGGGACTCTCGCGCTACCTTGTCATATGTAAAACTGCTACTGCTATTTTTGTTATGTTCACTGTTTTGCTTGCAAAATTCCATCTGCATTTTGTGATTGATGTCCTGTTTTCATATATATCTGTTTTGCCTGTCAAAAATAGTATTAAAAATCTAGAATTTTTAGTGGAATTGTTTTTTTTCTCGTTTATGCAACTGACAGAATGCCTCGGGATTCTCTCCCTGCGGTTGTTTAAGACCGTGTTAAGTAGTTTTTTTTTTCACGTAAATGCAATAAACTAGAACATTTTTTTACCAAAATACTTAGAAAAAATTCAAAGCTGAGCGTAGTCACACGGTGCATATAAGCTTTTGCAAAATTATGCTTCGTTCGTTCAAATCTTCCAATAACACGGAGTTTTATTGCTGACTAAACGTACGCAATGGAGTGTGTCCACAACCTATACACTCTCAAAGACAGCTTATAACGTAACAGTACTTGTAGTTTTCTACGGGCGTATTACAAGATCACGACTTACAATTGAGCCCGAGAGAGTTCTAACAATGCAGATACGCTGCAAAGTAGTATCGTTAACACGAGGCGGAAGCAAGCATTAAAATGCAAATATCCTTTCTGTGTTTCTTCCTTTGAGGGAAAGGCACACGTGAGTTCTAAATGAGACTCTTTCTACCCGATCGTCTTCAAATTACATTACAAACGAAATAAAAGATGTGGCGACCCTCCTTCCATGTAAGAACGTTTTTATCACTGGAACATTTTCCCCCGAACCAAACATTAAAGTGTAAATGTTTATGTTAATGTTACAACGGAAGGTTTAATCGTTATAAATTAATGCTGCTGAGCCCTTCATATGGAAGGGAAGGGGAGTATATTCACAAGTAGGCGAAGCATGGCTTAATTTTTGGGAAGAGGAGGAGGTACGCTTTAAAAATATTTGTTTGAAAGTGTATCAATAATTATATATAAATCACAAATAACTGCAGTATACGTGTTCCTACATCTAGGGTAAAGCGTTGCAGTGTGTCGTTGTTTGATTTATACGTTGGCTAACGATAATTTGTAACTATTTTGAAATTCGGTGGCTTCTTCCGCATTCCTCCCCCCCCCCCCGCCCTTCCCCGTTTCCCATCTCCGGCGATCACCCCCCCCCCCCTTTTTTTCTCTTTCGGAAGCAACGTCTGTGCACCCTTCTGATCGTCTCGCTGAATTAGAAATATCCAGAGATGTGCAAAATTCACGTTATTTTCTGACAGCTGTCTAGACTCCAAGTGACTATAGTCTCGTTCGATGTATCCCGCTGGCCGATATTGTCGTGACTTGCCGCGGAGAATGCTTACACGGTAGATAGGCCAATCTCTGTAAAGACGTAACACACGTTTATGACAACACATAAACGTTCGCAGCCAGTTGAATCGCAGATTATGCTCTGTTTTGTATAGGAAAGTAAAGTTTATTCTGAAACGAAATGATAACGCGAAATTTGCATGTCTCTAGAAATAACAAATCAAATCGTTCCTCTCTTCTACCGAACGGACGAGTAACATCTATTTTTCCCTCATTAGACATTTCACACTTTATCCTGACAGTAATTTTTGAACCCAAAATAGTTCCAATTCCGTTATGAAAATAAGACGAAATTAATAAAAAAGTATTTTTAGAACAATATGTGCATTATATTACAAACCATAAGTAGAATTGTGCATTGTATGACTGCTCTTCGTCTTGAATTTTTTCAAAGCATTCCGTTAAAAGTTTTGGGTTTTTTGTAGCAGTGTGAAAGAAAACTACCTAATACCATGGCCTTAAGGCGCCCGCCTACTGGCCGTGTGTTTGTGTGAGTGAGGCACGGTGTCAAGGGCGATGTTGACTGGTTTATCTAGTGCAGTATCGCCTCTACGGCAAAACACCGAAACTTGCATTGGTATCGTAGGTCACTCACCCGTCGTCACTTTCAGTAGTAACTCCATTTCTTTTATTACTGAAAAGTTTTAAGGAAAGTCCATTGCACATTTCTAGAGTAGTTCCATGCGAATCCCGTAAGTAGTTTTTCTGTTATAACAGATTGAAAAACTTGTTTTTAGTAATTTTGAGGGGCCCCGAAATGATTTTCCTAATTGACGTGATGCTTTGAAACTACCTTTCCGTCATCGTTTGAAGTATTTTCTTTTCGTATACATTGACACAATGTGCAGATGTAGAATAGTTTCGTAAAACACTTATTTACGAACACCCTGCAACGCATTTTAAGCGCGTGTTGTTAGGTGGCGCGCTTAGCTAAGAATAAGAAGTATACTAAAGCAACTGACGTCATGAGTTATTTTATTTGGCTACGCCCAGAAAACAAATAAAAAAAAAAGCTACATTTGTAGGTATAAACGATAGTATGTGAAGGAACAACCCATAGTGTTAACTTGAATGAGAAAACAGAGCTAGAAGTCGTCTTTATCTTTATTACTGCGCCGTAAAATGACAGGGTCGCGGTATGCAGCCTACTCCCGCAGTATTTACGTGCCGCTTGTTGGCTTCGCTCCAACATACTCCGGAGATCACTGGTGACGTAGTAAAGTACATGCTGTCGAACTTTCTGCGCCATAGGAACGCAAACATCGAGGAGACAGACGACGTTATTGATGTCACTGAAACACCAGCCCTGGGGCGTTTACGAAAACTAACCTGCTTGAGTTAGGTAGGTTTGTCGAGTCACTATAACCACACTGTTAAAAATAACCTTCCTTAAGGGGGCGTCTCACACCGCGTGTTGAATTATTGTATTTTTCGCGTTGTATGAATTCTGAGAAGTCAAGTGTAATATTTGCGATTGTAGCGTGAATTATATTTCCTTTACGCTCTAGTACAAGCATCGCAGTTGAACTTTTAACATATATTTAGGCCGTAATCAGTCGAGCAATTTAAGAATATATAAAAAAATTGTTTGACTTACACTTCAAAGTTAGGATGTTGTACTGTAACACAATGTAAATAAAATTCATGCCATAATCTCAAATTCCACACTTTTCTTCCCAAGAAGAAAAAAAGCGAAAAATAAAGGAATTCAACATGTGGGATGAGACCTCTCCTTATTAAGGCTCGGTTTCATTCGCCATATTGAATGTTATTATTTTTCGCTTTTTGAAATTCAAATAAGAATAATGTTAAATATGCGAGTACGCCGCAAATTCTAACTACACTGCGCTACAGTACAGACATAGCGATTTAGCTGTTAACTTATAATTACGCCGCAATCTGTGTGGCAAATTCTTTATATTCAGAATATGCCCGACTGATTGTGACCTAACTGTACATTAGTAACTCAACTCGCATACCTGTCCTGTAACACGAAGTAAATAGAATTTGCGGTATGGTCGCCGAATTAACATTTTTCTTCTCAGAATTCCAAAATAGCGAAAAATAATAAAATTAAATATGGCCACTGAAACCGAGCCTTAAGAGGAATATGTACCGATTTAGAATTTCCGCGTTTGGCACGTGGGAACAGCGGAGCGATAAGAGCTAGAGAACTACGCTTGACAATAAGTATTTCGCCTCTATTCACAGCGCACAAAACTGGCATGCAAGGTGTTTCTATAGAGCCTTTTTGCTATGGGACTTTCAGCGGTGACCCTGTAATTTTCTTTTTGGACTGTATGAAGTAAAATCCAACGCACGCTTCTTGTTTTTCATTTTACGAATTCTGGTTATATTTTCGGAATTACAGCAGTAGCCGTTTTTAGCAATTTTGAGAGGCCCGAAAATAATGTTTCTATCAAGCGTGCTAAATTTTAAAAATAAATAAGTGTAGTTTCAAGTGTGAGTTATTTACATAAATAAACATAATATGAATAAGTTAAGCGTTTTTCGCGTAGAAAAAAAAAACGAGTAGGCCTACGCGTGACACGCTTCGACACCGCCCATCCGTCAGGCGAGGACTTCTCATAATAGTAACTTAGTGTAAGTTTTTAACCCATTCATAGTATGAAACACCGTACTTCAACTTGTAATTAAATATTTACCATTGTTACAATAAAAATCTAGTAACATTGGTAGACATTTGACTGTTTAATAAAAACGTATAGTAGTGCTACAATTGATGTACGGGAAACAATTCTACCATACCTTCTTCATCAACTCTCTTATACATCGGTGTGATAAATAAACAAATTTTACTGTTATTAGCTATGTTACGACCAAAAGCCTGCAAGTAATTCAAGGTTCTAAGATGACGGGTATTCAAAATAAACCCGTGTATTTTATAAGTGTTTTAAATGTTTTACTAAATCCGACGGCAGCAGAATATATCTATGCGTTATGTTATGTTCAGAGACAGCACTAATTAAGACTTGTCTTGCTGTCAAACAGAAGACGTTGTTTTGGTCCTGAAATGGACTATACTCCTGAGATAGTTTTTGTTTATGCATTATTAGGACCTGTACGTGCGATTAAAATGTGTAAAAACTCATTCTTGTAACTGATACTTTACTTTTGTGAAACTATTAGACTTACAGACTGTCCAGCAGTGTTTCTATTAAGGAAGTCGTATCTAAACTGTGTCGTACGATGTAGTTCTGCCTATTCTGGCAACGCACGTTCAGTCGTCTCTCTAGC
>PNEQ01045003.1:35696-51669 GCA_003012365.1 Medauroidea extradentata
ATAACACAAATATATATATATATATATATATATATATATATATATATATATATATATATATATATATATATATATATATATATATATATGCATATATAATGTGCTTTTGTAAAGTAATGATTTTTAAAATTAATGTAAAAATATTTTGTGTAAATTTTTACTATCTATAGGTAAACTACATACGTAAAATAGTGAATAGTGTGTGTTTGTGGTCATTTTATAATACATAGTACAGATTATGTATAAAATACGAACTCACCACCGTGTGATGTGCCATTATCATCAGTCATTTTCGTTGTAAGATGTGTGAAAGTCGGATTCAATAATTTTTTTTCAAATGTATGCACTTTGGGTGTTGAAGTGTTAAAATTACAGAACCTTAACCAGCCAAACAAGTTTTATAATGCTGGTATATTTGAAGTAATTGTATTTTGGTTACGGACAAAGTAAAAGTGAAAGAAATATATGGAGAGTGCTTTTGAGTTCTAAACGCAGACATGTTTGACAAACGGGACAAATAAACTTAAACAGCAGATGCGAGTTTTTAGGTCAAATGTGAGATTTAGGCCTAATTTTATTTGTTTTATCTAACTGGAATAAAACCTTGGTCTTTGTTCAATTATTATGTACGTAATGTTTTGTACACACATCATTTATAGTTTTACTTGCATATACGTCATTAATTAACGTTAGTTTTCCACGAGGAAATTAATACATAAATATATTTTATCTTGTCCGGAAAATATATTGGTTTACATAAAACGCTAAATATCTTCATTACAAACATGAACTAATTATTTTGTTATAGTTCCTAAATTAGAATAAAATATTGAATAATACATATTTTTAAAACCTTAAAACGTTCATATCTGTATTACACAAACGTAGGCTGGGACAGCTCAGTGCTTTTAAATTTACTGCAGATTTCATTCGTGTGATCAGGAGAGAGAGAGAGAGAGAGAGAGAGAGAGAGAGAGAGAGAGAGAGTGAGTGATTGAGATTTTGGTCAGCGCTTAACGTCGAGGTCTTTAGCGCTGGTGAGGGTTGACCTGAGGTGAGTGTGAAGCAGCACCGGAGTAAGCGGCGGGGAAAACGGGAGATCCCCGAGAAAACCCGCCGACCAACGGCATCGACCGGCACGATTCTCACATGCGAAAATCTGGGGTCCGACCCCAGCAGGGAATCGAACCCGGATCGTCTTGGTGGGAGGCGAATGGTATGACCATTCAGCCACCGCGGCTCCTGTATGATTAGGATGTTGTTTCGCTGTCTGTACCAACAGAGAAATTTTGTACAAGCAGAGAAAGGCTAAATTAAAATTGTGACATTCACTTACACTCACTATGAAATTAATTGTTTTATTTGTTAGAAATGATATTTTATTTCAATTACTAGGGCAGTATTTAGTACTAATACTAAATTACATCGAAGAGCGAGTAAAGTGATTTTGGCCAACGCTTTACGGCGAGGTTTTCAACACTGGCGAGGAGTGACACCAGAAGAGTGTATACATACGCCGGAAAAAAGGGGTAGGGGAAACGGGAGATCCCCGAGAAAACCTTCGGACCAATGACATCGTTCGCTCGTATGCAGATATCCGGGTCGACCCTGACGTACCCTAATCGCCTTGATAGGAGGCGAGCACCCTAACCATTACGTCAAGCGTGGCCTGAATATTTCCTCAGAGGACTAACTGAGGGAATGGAGGTCGTTGGGAAGCGTACATTGGAACACTGTATAGCCAGTGGCAGTGAGGCCTCTGGCACTATTGACGGTCACTGTTGGTGATGTTAATGGTTGGTATGCGAAGCGTGGATTGGCTCAACAGACGGTTGTATATCACATAGTTATAGGTTTTAGGTAACTGAAATAATTTGACTATTCCTTTCAGAATCGAATTTCAGAGTAAGGCTTTGTGGTTGAGGAAATCAGAAATGAAGTGAGGCTTAATAATATTTTTATGTTAGCACTAATCGTAACTTATTGGTAACTTGCAATTAGATTACTCTGTTGTATTCAGAAGTTCAATATTTTAAACGTAACTACAACATGAAAAATTATCGCCAGAAATGAGAGTTACAATACTTTCGTGGTCAACATCAACCAATGAAAAACCAACTACAACCGCCAATAGACAGTTTTGCCGTCATGTATTTGGTAATCTGTCCTTCAACTGTTGCCAACATCAACTACCAAAAACCACCATCAATTGTGCCAGAGGCCTGAGGCGTCGAGGATGGTCGCGTGCAGATTTCACGGTCTGAGAGCTCGCGGCGGCGTGGCTGGCGCGTAATTATAGCCCGTTGTTGTGTCTAAACTGAGCTACGCGTGCCAGCAGTGTCTCAACATTCTTTCCCCGCTTCTCTGCAGTCGACGTTAAATGTAGATCCACATTCCTGCGTTACTCCGTCGTTTGCTTGCTTTTATCACTTGTTTCGTCTCTAATAAGCCAGTTTCGTGCTACAAACATCGCATAATTACTTCAGGCATCTCCTCTTCGAGTCAGTGTTACCTTACGATCACTGCTGGATAGAGTGTGCATGAAACATCGACGTAGTACAATGAGGTTCATTAAGGGGCGGTTTACCGCAATTGCCATCGCCATGCTTTTATTTATTATTTGTATCAGATATTTTTTTCTTATTTTAGGCACAAAATGTGACTAAATTTTGCTGTAATGAAATTTTGTTATATCTCATAGTTTTCGCGTAATGGCTTGTTAACGTCAAAACTTGCATGTTTCCGTTTTAATGACTACACTAAAACCAACGGATATACCAAACTGGAAAAAAATAAAAAATAAAAAAACGCTGCAGGTTACAATTTCACGTACATAAAAATAAAGAATAAAACCTTTTTGTATTTAAATAAAAATGCTGAAATTTAATGTAAAAATTTTAAAAATTCAATATTTTTTTAAAATACAAAAGTATTTTATTTTGTCGTTTAGCATAGCTGAACTTGTAGCCTACAACATAGTTTTCCACTGTGATTTTTTTCGCTTTGGTCAGTGAGTTGGTTTTAATGACATCCTTAAAACGGAAACGTGCAAATTTTGGCTTTAACGAGGCATTACCCAAAAACTATGAGGGATAAAAAAATTTTTAAGAGCAACATTTAGTCACATTTTGTGTTTTACACAAAAAAAATCTGGAACAAATATAAAAATAAAAACATGGTGATGAAAATTGATGTAGACCGTGCCCTTAAGGGCGTCGCCTACCACGCGCTTAAAATGCGTTGCAGTGTGTTCGAAAACAGGTTTCGTTTAACGAAATTATTCCACATGCGTCTATTGTGCCAACGTGCGAAAACAAAACACTTCGCACAAGGTTGGAATGTCATTGTTAGGGCACCATGCTCATGCACCATGCTGTTCCTAAGCCCTCCAACGTAGCCAAAAAGGCCTTTCCAGACAGCCGTACCTCAAAATGTACTTACCGGATGTATGTGAAACCCCGATTGAGACATGCACTGAACTTTGCTGCAGACTTCTCATAAATTAAATTATATGATAGGCGGGGATCTTGAAAGCTTTTGTAATGTTGAACATTATAGACGCTAAAATAAATTTATGAAAATATGACACTTGAATGTTTGTTCCACTAATCCCTTCAATTATTGTTTATCCTGAACAACATCCAAGTATATGCTGATACTGACTGACGCTTCTACGGTAATGCTGGGTATAATTTACAAAATTTGTGCCTGCTAGAGTTAGGTTTTTTTCGGCTTAGGTATCAGAGAAATTGCCTGATTGTAATAGACGTGTTTTGGGTTTTATTTTACATTATTTGATTGATTCATTGGTTATAGAATTATTAATTTTCTCGTGTTACATGATACGTAATGGGAATAAAGGAGAAACAAAGTATTACATCTCAAAGTCAATATTTGCAGACGAATAATAAGGAAAAAATTATGGAGACAAGGACGAAGTGTAACTAAACGTTTCAAAGAACGAGAAAATATTGCAAAGAAACAGTCAAGCACAAAAATTTAACTATTACTACATTTTCCTATCATTTGAAAACTACGAGTCAAAATTAATATAAAATAAAGCAGCATAATATGTGATGTTGAAGGACATATCAATAAACAAACCATAGGTTTTTGAAGATGACTATCATTACAATTAATATTTCAGTTTAAAGTTACAAATTTTTGGTGGTACGTATAATAGACAGTTGGAAGTGTATAAACTTGGATGGTTTAATATTGATTACAAGCTAGAATAATAATTTAAGTGTGTAGTTAAAACTATTTTACATCTAGTAACTGAATGTTCTTTTTATTTAAAAGCTATTTTCCATCTATTAATTGAAGGTTCTTTTTATTTAGGTTGGTTTAAGTTTAAATTGTACCATAACCTTACATGCATTCTCTGACTAAAATTTGTAGCCATTTGGCAGTTATGTTTAGCAAGGAATGTGCCCTAAACTAAATAATAATTATTGGAAACAGTTAATATGGCAGTTTATTTCGGTTATAAAATATGCACTGAGTCCACGAAATCTTGCATAAAGAATGTTTTACCGTTCTCTCCCGTACTGTAATGGTAAACATTTCTGCCAAAGAAAATAAGTGAATCCCGTGTAAAAATATTTTGTTTCCTGTTAAAGTGTGAATTTGTTATCCCAATAAGGAAGAGATCCTGCATCAAAGCTCAGTGTTACGGCAGCTGGAATGAATTACCTCTGTGAATATATGATGGTTATTTGCGTGAACTTCTTGCGTCACGATAGTGTATAATAACCACTGCTGCCAATACTGAAGTTGACACGATAAGTGCCGTTATGACTACGTAATTACTGCAGTTGTGCCAGCACTGCTTGCTCACTGACAGGCTACCGGACCATAATTCTGGTTCGCAGCACTCGCGTTGTACGCCTGAATAACCGCACGTGAAGAATATGTTATTAATTTGTGATGCAACGTTCATAAAGTATGTAATTACACGTAAGTGTAAAATAGTGCCACGGGACAAAAAAAGATAGAATTATTACAGGCAAACTGTAGAGAACCAATTTTTTCAAAGTAGGTTGATTGCACTGTACCAAATATTTCACGTTATACGATGTAGTAATAAGTTTTAAATTACTGCATGACTCAATTCGTAAGGAAATATTCATGCACACACACGTGTGTATAAATGTATACATACACATATATTCATACACATAAGTACTTTGAGAAAAATAGTCAGATTCAAATTTACTAGCAGACATTATTTACCTGTTAGAATTGAATATAGGCCCTACATTTTGTAACGTTATTTTTGCGTAAATAAATGGTTATAGTTTCGTAAGTTTTATATTTATTGTTTCTGTTGTAAACTTTTTCTTATAAAATAATGAACAAGTTTTCAACTAGACCGGTTTAGTTTTTCTTCTTTCATACTTACATTCAGTCAGTGCCATTAAAATTTGCGCAAGGTATAAAACAATTTGGCATTCTTGAAAGTCGATAAGCTGCCATATCAACGGATTTCTTACTTGTAATGTGCGATGGCGCGTACACTTGCAAGGTAGGATCCAGAAAAAAAAGGGGGGCGGTATGGCCCCTCCCGAGATTGCTCCCCAAAAAATTAAACTTAAGAAATGGCAAGTAAAATACTTAATAATATTACCTTACACTTTTCCTAAGATAGCACAACATTTACAACACAATCATGGTTACACGATTTTGTGTTGACACCATATGTAAAACTGTAATATATAAATAGATAATTGTTTTCGTAATTTAGATAAAATGTTCTATTTTCTGGATTCAAAAAAAGTTTTGTGTTATTTAGTTGGTTATTTATTTAAAAAATTATATGTGTTTAAAATGCTTACACAATTATAGACACATGGAAGTAGAATATGAAGAATGTATCTAATTATTTTATATCATCTCAAAGGTTTTCACTTTTAAAACATAAAATACTGTTAAAAGTATTACAATTTCTTAAAGCGTTATATATTATATTTTGGTTCGTAAACTCTTTAAATAACACAATTTTGCACCTTAAAAACCAATTTTTTTTCGAGGGGGCCCCCCTATTTTGCTTGGGACATGGATATTTCTACTTTTCGAGGCATGCCCCCCCCTCCTCCCACCCTCTGATCAAGAGGTGAGTCCGCCCATGACACTTGCATGTAACGAAGGCGCTGCTGTCGGTCTTGGAGCGGCGTGAGTGAGCAGTCGTCAGAAGAGTGCGTGTGCTGTGCCACGCACGATGCTCTCCAGGCGTGATTGACGAGCGATACGCATGTCGAGAAGATGCACGACACAGACGCAACAACAACTGATTGAGTTTGAGCGAGGCCGAAGTGACGAGGCCTGCTACGTGGGAAGCACAGTGGACGGCGCACAGAGCTGCTCATAGTGGTTCAATATATACTTGTCCGCGCCACAAATACGCTAAAATGACACTCTCACACAAAGTAGGCGATACTTCTGTGGTGTTTGGGTTAAGTGCTATAAGTCTTGAGTATTGGAGAACATTATACATTTTGTTTTCTACGTCTGAGTAAAAGGATATAACTATAATGGCTAAGAGAAACAGTGGCGTTGCTAGTAATTATGTAAAAAGAAAAGAAGGTGGTAACTTGATAATATAATGAACACCGACCCTCACTTTTTAAGTGGGTGCAAGTTAGTGCTATTTTAGCAGTTTTCGAAACGAAACATTGAATATTATACTAGTATTTTTCTTTTTAATTTTTTAATTATTTTCTTAAATACTAGTCACGGTTGGCAAAGGGAAGGTGTGTGTGTGTGTTATAATCCCTGTTTCCCACACCTCCCCCTTATGCTGACTGGAAACCGCCGACAGCGCGGCTACCCACGTCTTATCAAAATTCAGATAAACGGACAAAACCGGGTACTTGAAATTTCAGCACTTCTTCCATAATTACAAGAGGACATTTCTGTGTTGGTCTTGTATGGTCGTCTGTCTTCGCTCTTTTCGTATTTTGTCTTTCATTATACAGATTTATCTTAAAACACAGTTTTCTTCAATAGGCTATAATAAAGTTTTAAACATTACATAAAACTGATTTGGTAATAACCGTTATGAATTTTAACATGTTGTATTTAATTTAAATAAACATATCAAAATTCGTTACTTCTTTAAAGTGAACGTAATTTATTCAAACTTGTGGATTTAGCTTCGTAAATAGCTGATGCTACGCCGTACTACTGCAAGTTGACAGAATAGCGGGCCGATTTGGTTACAATTTTGTGGAAAGAAGGTTGTGTGTAGAAAGAACAAATCGGTGATGTATGGATAAAGTGGAATAAGTATAAAAATAATGTTTTAATTAAATCGGAAAAGAAATTTTGAAGACATAAGGAGTATAACTAAATATAGCTATATATAAATTTATTGATTCGTTTAAGAGGCGTAAGATATCAGAATTCATAATCAGAGTATTCATCCCAGTGTTATAAAATACGTTGTTTTCTTTCGGTCAGTAAATATTGCAAATGTTCGCATGGTAGTGCTTTAAGATTATTAGATTACTTCGTTTATTAGGACACCTACCACGCTCTTTAATTGCGTTTTTGTGTGTAGTAAATACGTCTTTAACGAAAATAATTGACGTGTCCATTGTGACGATGTAGGAATGTCATTGTTAAGACACCGAGCTCATTAAAAATAAACACTGTTGCTAAGCCCTCCAACATTTAAAAGTAACGACGTTCTCAAGATTGCCTTACCTCAAAATGTTACTAACCGGATGATGTGAACCTCAGGTAGAAACGTGCACTGAACTTCGCTACAGACTTTCTACTAATAAAGTCATAATGACACAGCTTAAGGGGAAGAGTTAGATCATTTTATTGCATTTTCAGTTTTTGAGCCATAACATTTATTCAAGTTGTATTATCAAAATGTTGTCTTCGACAAAGCATAGGATAAATTCCTGGTGAACTGTTTGACATAAATAATAATGGAATATTTCATAAATTTGTCATGCAGAATCAATGGGAGGGAATTTTTGAATGTTAACCTAATTTTATTATTATTTTATAAATGTATCCTGTACCTGTCTGTAGACCAGAATTATTTTTTCATATTGAAAATACGAGATCTGACTGTAAAACCTTATTAATTTAAAAATTAAATTATACGGAAAAACAAACACCATGTATGAAATTTTGTGCTGAACTTAATAACGTGAATTAATATATTACTGTTTTTCCCCCGGCAGATATCGTTCATTTTTAGGCATTCACACAGTTCTCTATTCTCTAGTTTATCTCCGATACATCTCATATTTTACAATAAACTGTACATTTCAAAAGAGGTATAATATTCGAAAACAAACTCATATAGGCTATACTCCCACCGAAACACACTAGTCGTTTGGGCGGTTGCCCCATTACTTTGTAAGTGTTCCTGCTATGTGAAGATCTGGAAAGAGAAATGTCTGCAGAATCGAGGTGTAACTTTATGTGTTTTCTGTGGTTTATCACCGTCTATAGGTCGTTCGGGATAAAGTGAGCACTAAAAACTTAACCATTGAAAAATATCACTAGCTGTTAATACATATAATTCAACACTAACTATCGTTACCTTGACACAACAAAATAATTGATAAACTTTTTTTTAAAATGAATCAATGCATACTGACTGAACAATTTATCTTTCACGCGCAAACATCAAGTGACATGTCCAGAGAGGTTAGGCATGTCCCGCCGTCAGCCGTTACGCGCGGAAAGATACGAATTGGCTGAAAATAGAACTTTAGCTATGCTGTTTTGAGTGCTCACTTTTATCCCGAACCGCCTATACAAATAATTCAACAGCATGGGGAACAGACGATTCCCGACAGAAATTAGGAATTTGCCCGTCTTGTAATCGCTGTGGTCGAAGGCGAGCGATCTAGCTGCCTAAACACTGTGACACTTCCCCGTATTTTTCTGGCATGTCTCATTATGTGTGTCGATTGTTTTCTTCTATCAGTTTTGTTCATAGAGTAAGATGTATCGTGACCAGCGATGATGATTTATCGGGGTAAAGTTGACTGTTTGGTAGGCTTCAGTGTAGTCTATTAATTACCTACGCTTTTCTTTCGTTATTAATCACTGACTGAGTCAATGCTAATTCTGGTGGACTACGACTGAACGTCTCTCGTGTGCAAACTTATAAACCGTGCCACATAGCCTAACTGTCGTCCAGTCATGCATGACGCAGGACAGTACCCTGGTTTGAACATATTGAAGAATATGCTGACAGAAAATATTTAAATATTTTCACGACTTTCCACCATCTCTAATCATGATATGTCTCTACGCGATGCGACTTGAACGAAGTATGTGCACTACTAGTTGTCAGATTCATGACAGTGACGCTATCTACAATCGTGCCTATGTGCTTGTGAACCAAAACAGATACTTGCGCTTGCAAAAGTCTTAGCTTTCCTAACATAAAGGCCAAGTGTCGTTGAGAGGGTTGCATCCGGGGAACAGCTTTCTTTCTACACTTACAAATACCATTCAAAGAACGTTCCATTTCAGGTCGTGCACTATTTTCTTTCTCGTGTTGTGGTGTGTTATAGGTATTAAAATCTTGGTGCAAAATATTTTTAAAAAGGTACAGCAGTGTATTATACACTTTCGTATTTAATATAACGTCAGAAAATGTCACACATGTCTCATAATGGTGAGCTATCGACGAGTAGACCGCGCGTCAGTTGAGTGACATGCGCCCAGAGGCTAGGGTGATGTGTAAGCTGAGTCACCGAGCCTCGAACATTCAAAAGATGTCCAGCAAGGTAGCCAGAGTAATGTAGGGGTTAGTTGGTGAGTGTAGTATACTTTGATTGTTACTCAGGTTTATTTGTTCATATTAAAAAGTGACAGGTAACTATAAATAATCGGAAAGGTAAAACGTAATTAGCGTTTCGAAAGTGCTCGTTTTTATCGTGAACCGCCTGTGCAACAGTTTCGTACGAATTTAGGAAAATTTGACAGCTACTTATAAACAATAACTGTTAATATGTCGTAATATTTGTCACAATGTAGGATATTTGTAGCTGTAAAATGAATCTGAGATGTCCAATTCACCATTCATATTGAAAATTTTGTCTAGCGGTGTGACACATATCACAAAATATCAGTTATTACCTATAAGAAGCTGTCCAATTTTACTGAAGTTGCAGGAAACAGAGTATACCAGTTGAAACATAGTATACCAGTTTCTCACTGAAAGTACTAAATAAATAGTTTTATGTAGAATGCATCCACGCCACAAAAGTAAAAACAGTGAAAAAAAGCAACTCGTAAAAAATTTATTATATATTGAAACATTGAGTAGTTAATCAAACGTGATGAAACAGAGAGGTAGGATATTTGAAAAATATAATGTAACGAACAAAATACAAAATGTGTTATTAATCATTTCTAATGTTCTATTTTATCACATGTGGGATAATCTCTTTCTGCATACACTAAATATTTGGTCGTTATGTACCAGGATATTTGAATAGCTATTCCTGCCGAGAAACTGTATTGCGGAGCGTTCCGCTAGCCGACGGCCTGGGTTGGTGGATGGAAGGGTAAAGGAAAGGGGTGTGAAGGGGGAGAGGTAAGTAAGGGAAGGATGTGGCCTGGGAACAAAAGGCGGGACGGGACGTTTTGATGGATGGCGCGAGCTTGCACTGGGGGCCTCCCGGCGCTCCTTCGCGGCCCATTAATCGCGACGTTGCCCACATTCTCAGCACCTCGGCCGACCCGTGACTGCGGTGCGTGCGCGTGACTGAAGACGCGGCAACGACGGAAATTACACGTCGCGGGAACTGAAGGAGCGGGTGTTGAGGTCGCAGGTCAGGCGAGCTAGCTGGCCTCGGGAACGAGCGCCTTGCGTGGTACATCATTCTCCTGCTGAGGCAAACTGTAGCGAAACCGCCAATAAACGTCTGTTTAACAAACCCCCCTTCCCCGCCCCGAAAACAGTCGAAGGATCCGAAATTGCCGCTACCTTACCTGAAAATTATTTCAGACTAAAATGATGTGATCATTTAGGAGAATGCGTCGCGTCTATTGTCGAAGGCAGCCTGCTATTATTATCTGTGTTGTATTAGTTGTGTTGTCGTGTCTACAATCATTTGTGTAACTTTGTTCATTTATTTCCTCATCATTATCTTTGTCTATCATTGTAGTCATTTTCATGCTCCTTGTTTGGTCCTCGTCTGTTTTGACTTTCCCTCTTCGTTTTCTTCCTCTTTATATACTGATCAAACGCCGATTTCGGAATTACTTATATGATTGTTGACTACAACCATTACTTGTGTCCTTTATTTCTCAGATTTTTGTTGCTTTTTTTTTTTTTTTTTGCGTCCCGGGAACATTCGCAAGCTATTGTGTGTAGCCAATAAAACACTTGAACAGTTTGTAATATTTATATTGTGTACGACCGTTGCATAAATCATCCTTAATGAATCCTTGATTATTAGGTTTCGACACTTTTATATGGTCACATGAACAGATTATATTAATTCAATGTCTGTAGCCTGTAGAATTAAGTACATTATTAAACTAGGTTGCTTTATCACATAATATCAATGTCATTAAGGGAAATTCCCTCTAGTCACCCCTTAATAAAGGTTTAAAAGGCTCGCGTACCTGACTGTTGAACGTGCTGCAGTGTGTTAAACCTAAATAGCGATTGGGTAAGGATACTAAGGGGAAAGACGCCTTAAAATAATGTTCTTCGTGAATTTTTTGTATGAGGACCTATGTAAAAGTGTTTTACATTCAGTATTAAGTATATAAAATTAATTTTATAGTTTTAATTTCACAACAGATTTAGGAGTGAAGTTTTTTCAAAGAATTGTTTTATCGCAATCTTTTAAAGAACTTACGGGAGCGAGGGAATCCTGTTTGAATTTGTAAGTATCCCTGTTGCCGTACTTGTCTGAAATTTTATGGAGATTGTCTTGTAACTTTTATCATGCCGCCACCAAACTAAATAATTTTAACACCCTTATGTTGATGGAGTTCATGTTCAGACTATGAAGCTTTTTCCAACCGTGTTTTACTGTTGGTTGTACAGTCTACTTGCCCAGTCCTGTGTCTGGTTCCAGCTACAATAACTGTGGCCAGATTGGTTAGTTTTCTAAGTAATCAGAAAAGATTTTGTTCCTGATTGGTGCCCAGGTTATTCGTGTTTGTAATACTGATGCAGGTTATTTTTTGAAAGTTTTGAGAAGAAAATTCAACATTTTACTCAAGATATATAGATCTTATATATTAATAATATTGGAATATTTTTCCGAGGTAAAATGGTTTATATGATGAATTTGTGTGTAGATAATACATGGGAATGTTTGCAAACTTCTCGGCGTTGTCATAAACGATCCTAAGTCCTGTGTTTTGGTAGTGTTAAGAAACCTATACAGATGGCGCATGATCTGCGTTGAAGCGTGTTATAATTTTCTTTAAGAGATACTACCAAACGTACGAAAAGAAAATGCTTTCAAATATATGCTTCTATATTTTTGTTTTCTAGAGATCATGCTTAGAAACATCGTTTTGCGGCTTTCTTTAAACCAGCCATCACGTAAAAAAATACCAACTGGAATAGTAATGCAATCATAGAGACGCATGGCAGAACTCGTTTTTCTAAGAAACTTTTCAACATGTTTCTAATGTGTGCATTTACGAAGAGAAGAAACACTTTAAAATATGCTGCAATGGTACTTTCAAAACATAATGTTAACTATACAGATCATTTTGGAGCCCCTCAAAATGACTGAAAACGGCTATTTCAGTCTGTTATATCTCAAATTATACAACTCGTGGGATCCGAGTGAAACTACGGTAGAAAGGTATATTCGACTTTACTTAAAACTTTTCACCAATAAAAAAGGTGGGTCACCACTGAAAGTTCAGTCAGGCGAGTGATCTGCGATACCAGTGTCTTGCAGTAGAGGCGACACCGTACCAGATGAAGCAGTCAACATCGTCCTCATAAAAACTCACGGCCGGCAGGCACCTGAATACTTTGCAACCACTGCTAAGCTTGCATGCAGAGACGACTCACAATGCTGGAGGTCGGAATGTGGCGAAGACCCCGGCCACGAAGGTCGGCGCTGATGAAGACGGCGAGAGCTGCACGGGACGGAGCCAGAGCGACGACGACGACGACGAGGCATGTTCCGCGCGGCCGGCCGCAGACACGCTCAGTGAGCGTGCACGCATGTGCGTGAGGCACGTATCAATCACGAGCACAGGACGGGCCTCTGTCCAGCTGCGAGGATGGCCTTCTAGAGTCCAGCAGACAACCCCGCCCTGGCCAGCGGCTACCATCCACGACACTCCTCACTTATCGTCGGCCGTGGTTTCTTGCCCGGGCCACCTCCTGTCCCAGCTATCCATCACGCACCCATAACGTCTGTGCTACTGCAGATACCGTCCCGTCATATACATCATGCGAGTCAACAGATGTTCCGCTTGTTGTGCACCTCCCTCCCTCCTCTCATTCGCTAGAAGTGTTCAATTGGTACAGGGACCGCTGTGGACGAGGGTTTACTCTCGCATGTCACTAAGGCAATCCTGGTTCGATTCCCGGCGGAGTAGATCACCGGATATTCGCATGTGGGGATCGTGCCGGACGATGTCACTGTTCGGCGGGTCTTCCGTTTCCCCCGCCCATACATTCCGGCGTCGCTCCATACGCACATCATGTCAGCCCTCACCAACGCTAAAATATCTAGATGTTAAGTGCTGACCAAAATCTCTTAACTTCACTCAATTTGTAGAAAACTGAAACTTTCGCGTTTTCAATACGGACACTAGCTAGTTCTCAAACAACTATACAGGCTGTTTCCTGAACTACAGATGCAGACGCTTGAGGAGATTCCTTATGAAAAATAAAGTAGAACATGTATAGGGAACTCAGTGAATGCTGTTACTTTACGTTGATCTTAAGCTGTTGCACATCCCGGTTTTGACCAATGTTTGTATAACACTAGGGTATTTTTATTGATGTTCAAAGATACATCATACACATCCCCTTCATGGAACACTTTAATTCGGACTGTTTGAGAGGAATATCATGTAAGGGCGAACTTTGTTGCTTGCGAGGTATGCAACCCGCGTTGCAAGGCACGAGAACGTACCTTGCAATCAATCCACGTGCATTTTACAGTAACTGTTCAAAGTGGCGACCACCTACTTCGCTACAGAGACAGCAACGAACAATCGATTGACGCGATCAAATATGTGTGGAGTTTTGCGAATGGTAGTACAGGCATAGGTAATTCGAGTGCCAAGTTCAGCTACTGTGTTGATCTGGGCCTCGTACATCAATATCTTGAGACTACCCCACAGAAAGAAATCAGGTGGCGTCAGGTCTGGGAATCGTGGTGGCCACTTCACAGGTCCGCTTCTGCCTGTCCGTCGCTCACCTAATTTGGCTATGAGGTAATGACGAGCTTCCAAACTGAAGTGTGCAGGGGCTCCATCGTGTTGGTATCACAAACGCTGGCGTGATTGTAAATCCACGTCCTTCAACAGAACTGGCAGAATGTCCTGTAAAACCTGTCGATGAAGGCGGCCAGTCTAAAGCGCCAGCAAAAGGCACGGTCCAATGTGGTTGACGCCGACAATGCAAGTCCAGACGTTGACAATAAATGTCGCTTGATGGCGGTGTTCAATCATTGCATGTGGGTTGACGTCGCTCCATACGTGATTGTTTCGACTGTTGAAAACGCAATTACGCATAAAAGAAACCTCGTTGGTCCACAAAATGCTGCAAGGAAAGCCAGGTTCGTCTGCACATTGATGCAGATACCAGCGAGCGAAATCATCTCGTGACTGAATATCAGCTGGTTGTAATGCTCGCGCCTTTTCGCGATGAAACTGATGTAACTGTTGTTCATGCAGAACCCTACACACACTTTGGTAGCTTGCATTCATTTACAAGCGATTCCACGTGTGCTACTGCTACTTGATGGGGAATCGGCGATGCGTTCCAATACGCCCTCCTCAAACCTGGCTGTTCTGACGTTGCGTCTCACGCCGGTGTCATACCTGTTCACTATGTCCTATGCCAAACCTTCGCACTGATTTTTAACAACTACATCTCCTAAACAGTTGCGATAATAGGAATAGTATTGTTACATAGCTCACATTTATGATCTTTGAAATAACTGTGCAATGGGAGTTCATGACTGGATTTGTTTGTATGGACATACTCCATTGCGAAATAAATGACTGTCACAAGAAAACTAAAAGTAAAAATAAGACAAGAAAACAAGGCCAAGCTGGAAGTTGATCCAAACCTAAATGACAGAACAACCATACCAAATCCGTCCATCATGGAATTACCCTCTGTGTCACCACAACATATTTCCAGTTTAATGACAGTTTCTACAAACAAACAGATGGCATGGCAATGGGCTCTTCACTTTCACCATTCATGGCGAACATATTCATGGAGAACTTTGAGGAGGAAGCACTTAGCCAAAGCAATAGCCCTCCTAAAATCTGGCTTCATTATGTAGACGACACTTTTACTATCTGGCAACACGGACCTGAAACCCTGGAGGAATTTGTGAACTTTCTAAACTCATTGAGGCCATCAATAAAGTTCACATATGAGAAAGAAACCAATGGCAGCATTCCTTTTCTGGACGTACTAGTTAGCAGGGAAAACAGCAGTCTCGAAACCAAAGTATACAGGAATCCTACACATACAGGCCAATACCTACATTTTGCATCCAACCACCCTAAAAGCACAAAAACTGGCATAATTCGCACACTAGCCAACCGTGCTGCGATTATTTGTTCCAACAAGAAATCCGTAGCTGAAGAACACAACCAAATAATAAAAGAACTCACAGCCAATGGTTACCCAACAAACACCATCAAACAGCACATGAAAACAAACAGAACACTTAAGCCCACAGAAACAGAAAAGCCATCAGGAACCCTAGTTATTCCGTATGTTCGAGGCCTTTCTGAAAAAATAAGACGT
>PNEQ01045004.1:0-51551 GCA_003012365.1 Medauroidea extradentata
GCATGTACA
Organism: Medauroidea extradentata; assembly: GCA_003012365.1. NCBI lineage: Eukaryota > Metazoa > Arthropoda > Insecta > Phasmatodea > Phasmatidae > Medauroidea > Medauroidea extradentata. Next base: position 10 of record PNEQ01045004.1, read on the forward strand.
GGCGGACAGAATCAGTCATTGCATATACAGGCTGTCAGAATCAGTCATGGCATATAGAGGACGTCCAGAAACAACCGCATAATAAATACACCACGCGAATCCTTGGCTAAATTGGAGACGAAACTGTTAGTGGCAAAATGTTGTACGATGACATTTTACATGCACAATATGACAACGTAGCACTATAGCTAGTCCCCTCTTGCGCTCCACAGATATCTTACACGTCTTACTACTACTGTTCTCACCTGCATACTGTTGGAGCAGGTTAAAATCGTGACGAGTCCAAACATGATTCTACGTTTACTTGACATAACATGCATAAAATAATACCTGGACGTGGAGTGCAAGAGAGGACTTTCTCCGTACAGGGTTGCCACATTGCGTACTTTAAATGCCGTCGTGCACAACTTTTTTCCACTTATTTTTCCGTCTCCAATTTAGCCAAGGATTCGCGTGGTGTGTTTATCGTGGATTTGTTTCTGGACACCTGTCTGTAGATTTGACAGGTAATGAGTCATACCTAATATAATTAAACATCTGCATCCGTATACTTGCTCGCGCTCAGACTCCTAGGTAGGCAGTGACATTAACTGCGAATTATTCAACTTTCTATCGCACAGAAATAATCTTCTTCTTCGGTTCATTCACTGTCAACAGCTGCCACATCTGGAACACTTTAAACTACAATTGATGCAAAAATTCACTCACAACCTTTGAGGTGGAGTGTCAAATAGCATGCTGAATTTTCCAGCTATGAATCATGTTATTGTTTTCATTAAAATTACAAAAAAATTATTATTGAAGCGTTAAAATGTTGTACAAATTACATTGACCTTAGCTATAAAATTTTATTTATGCCTTACCAGATGACCCTGAAACGTAGAGCATTTAAAACAAATATGTGCACTTATTACGCCAGTACTATATGAGATGTTATGAACTGATGCAATTATCGTAAAGTAATGTGTTTACCATATATATATTATTATACGAATTAAATAAGTGTCAACTATTATATGTAAACAGTAATATCAAAATCGTTTGATGGTTTCAAAATCATATTAATAACCATTTATTTCAGCTGAGCAGTGATTGCGTGATTACAATAGTTCAGTTAAATACCTCTTATTTTCTAGTAAATCAGTTTGTAATGTTGTTTTGACGTAAGTAATGTGTTTGCGTAACCAAAATGTTTTCTCTTTAATTGCTACTTTGTAAGTTATGTAAGATGAAGGTTTTTTCTCTGTCCTTAGATGAGAACATTTTTAATTTGATGTAATTATCAGTGTGTGATTAAGTGGAACAAACGGCGATTGTGTCTTACCGTATCATCACAAATGAAGCAAAATAAGACAATTTAATATGAGGTGAGTATAGAATGGCGTCGGAATGAAAGGGTGGGATACGGATGATCCCCGAGAAATACAAATGACATCGTCCTTTACGATCCCTACACACAAAATCTGAGTCGACCTTGCTGGGATTCGAAGTCGGATCGCCATGGTTGGAGACGAGTACCCTAGCCGCTATGCTAACCCAAGGCCCTTAAGAACCTAGGCAATTTCGTTATTGGGTAGTTTAGTCACTAGGCCTTGTTAATATATAACACACGCACCGGGCAGCAGCCGTCCGTTTCTTTGTCTGACGAAAATGTTACAACATCGACGTGATAAATCCAATTATAATTTACACAAATTTACTTCTTTCATAATTGTGCTACGGTCAGTATTATTAAATTAGATCTAGGGTTTAGATGTGTTGGCGAAATATCATTTACGCAATTTATTCTGTGAATATAACGTGCAAAAATATCGTTGACATTCATAGTGAATTGATCACTTAGGAAACATTGTACTTTGATAAAAATATACTGTTGCAACTGGTAAATAAGCCTACCGGTAATTTCAGAAATATCCCCGACTGGCACTCGAACTGTATTTTAACGAATCATGTGTGTTATTTTTGATTATTTATCATGCGAAACTGTTAAACATGGCCCTTACTACGTGTATGGACTAAATTAAAACTAACTTTAAATGCTACATGCTTGTTAGAAACATGTACAAAATGGCTTTTTGTAGACAACTGCATCTGAAGAATATCAAATTGTTTAATTAAATAGAAACAGTGAAACTTTCGCTTGATTTGACTATATACTTTTCACAAATGAAATTGTAGTGTCATTGCTTGAATCCCCATAGCATAAAGAATACTACTTATATACTGCGTGCTAATTGAATGATCCACGCATTCATTATGATGGGTGTTCTGCCTATAGGCGGGTTTGGAACCACGGAGAGCGCCTGGTGTTGGAAACCACGACTTCCTCTAAGGCCGACTAGGCGAGGAGATTCTGTGGTGGTTCGCCATTGTCTTCCATAGAGATGAGGAGACAACGCAACCACTGCTGAACCCAGAGAGGTAAGTGTAAATATTGATATCTACGGCCGGGAATCGAACCCGGGACTTTTGGGTCACCACTGGAGCTCTAATCACTAAGCCAAGTGGTCGGACGAATTAAGGCAATATTTTTGTGAACTTCTGTGCCATTGTCACCCATGCCATTTTTTAACCCCGACACAAAAGAGGGGTGTTGTAAGTTTGATGTGTGTGTGTGTGTAACTGTGTGACTGTCTGTGGCATCGTAACTCCTAAACGAATGGACCGATCTTGATGCGGTTTTTTTGTTCGGAAGCTGTATTAACTACAATTTAAGAACATCTGTTCAGTCGTTTAAAGATCATCAGCTATTTTCTAGTTTTTTTAAAGTGAATGTGAGCAATTGTACTGGTCTGATTGATTTGAAATGTAGTATCTTGTGCGTCAGTTTTTTTTTTAATTTTTAAATTTAAGTTTTAACTTGTATGTTGTTTAGGTAATAAATGTGTTTTGACAAAGGTACCCGTAGACCAGAATGTCGCACCACAAATGCGAGCTTGCGACTGGGCGCCCGCATGAATCTGTTTGTCCCGAAGAATAGGCGCATTTTCGCGGTTGGATCGGTAATAGACAGGTTATAAGTATTTACAGCACTCAGAACAACTGCATGTACAAGCAAACGCGAACACGATAATTTGTTGCTAAAACTGCCTGTGTCTGGCAGGAATCAAACAAATTTCTCATTAAATTATTTTTTGTATGTTAATCTGAAAATAGCGCGATACGACGTGAAATACTTTACATTTACGCGCAAAATTACAAACCCAGGTCTGCCTGTGCGTTATACACAAACATAAATTACCGAAAAACACCCTTTCCCTGTAAACGAACCTTGAAACATGTTATAGTTCGTTATTCGGGTAGTCAAAAACTGTAAATGGCAGCAAACTATTTGCAGTGGGCTTGCAAATACTACTGCTACGGAAGTCGCGAAAATGCTCTGGTCGTGAATCAAACCACCAATTCAACCACCAAAATACGCCTTTTGACATAAAACGTAGCCATATAATGGTGAGGCGCCGAAATAATTGGGGCGGGGAAACGGGAGATCCCCGAGAAAACTTGCCGACCAGTGACATCGTCCAGCACGATTTCCACATGCTATTCCCGCCAGGAATAGAGTTATAATCACCGTCGTTGGGGCGAGTGCGCTAACCTCTGCGTTAATCGCGGCCAACTATAGTGGATTAAAAACATCCTCACACACGAACTCTTTTTACGAGCACTCTATACCGAAAAATTCGTAATTTTATAACTGTAGCAAACACTGTTCAACTCTTATACATCGCATTTTCAGTAATTGCACACAAATAAAACAGTTTTAGGTTTAATAGTTTTCGTACGAACCGACGTCAAAGTAGCGACTTCACCATTTTCGGTGCATAGACAATGTGAAAACTATTCAAACGTTATTAATAAAATAATTCAGAGTGAAGGTAAACGTATTTAGATACATATTACACCTTTCTAGTTTCATGTAAAAATTGTTTATATTAAAAAATTGTTAAATGTACAAAATGTTATTAATACTTTCCAATAATTGTATCAAAAAAATAGTTTTTACGGGGAGAACAATGGTGTAATTCTGTAGTTTATTATATTTACTTTCGTTCTAAATTTTTTAATGCGTATCGTTTCAATAGCTTTTACTTTGGGAAAAAACGAAAATGGTCAAATCACTAATTTGACATACGCTTGTACGAAAACTATGGAACAGAAAAATATAGGATTTGTGGGGTATTACTATTAACGACATGTGTAAAAGTTGGACAGTGTTAATTACGAATTTTTCAAAGCTTAGCAGGCTTAAGAAGCTACTGAATGCTAGTATATAGGCCAGTTATGAATGCACGTATGTTGGTTGTGGTTATTGATGCAATAAAGATAAGCTATGGTAAGTGGGCTTTTACATCTCGTCGACAGCGAGGTAATTATAAAGAGAAGGTTGAGCCAACCAGAATAGACACGATATAACCCGAGGTAGCAGTAACTCACCAAGCGATCTGGCAATAAGTGCTTCACAATAAACTCAGCTATTTTGCATTTTAACTCTGAATAATTCACCATCTGCAGCAGCATATAATCACACATTTACTATGGTTGCCTGACTTTCTGTGAGTGAATGAGAGATATTGGCTAACGCACAACATGTAGGTCTTTAGTGCTGGTTATGGGTGACACGACGTGAGTTTAGAGCAGCACCGGAATGAAGGGGCGGGGAAACGGGAGTTCCCCGAGATAACCAACCGACAAGTGGCATCGCCCACCACGTTTCCCACATGCGATAATCCGGAATTCGACTCGGCCGGTAATCGAACCCGGATCGCCTTGGGACTTCTTGTGCCTCACTGTAAGTTCAAACTTTTACAAATGCAGGTTTTGACAAATGTCTGAAAATTTTACCTGTAATAAGTTACCTTGCGAGTATTTAAAGTAATTTCTTTACTTTTTATTTGTCTACTTTAAATAATTTACAGTACTAAATGTAATATTTTCAGTGTATTTTTTGCATCACTTGCGTTTTTAAAAGGCTGAACCCACCGTGTAGCACCTGTAGCTCTAGTTCTACATAATTTTCTTTTTGATATACCTCAGTCGTTTATCTCGTTCATTAATTATTATACAGTGATTTCCTTGGCTAAATATACACTGACTTATTTGGGGGAATTGTTACGTATGACTACCGTATTTAAGATTTTCAATAATCCCATCCAAATGTCATACAGTTCTATTACCACGTTTGTCTTCTTATAGCTAATCATTCTATGTCAGGCCTGCACTACATGTTCTATCAATAAAAAATAATATTTACCGCCTTACTACTCTTCAACTAATGAACAAAAAACTACCACCAAGTCCAAGATATTTCTTTCCGAGGTGTCAGCGTCACAAATTATTTAACCAGGAACTAATTTTTTTATGTGCAAAATCTATTTGCTAGGATTATATATTTAAGTTTTTCTATGCTAACTACCAGTAACGTTTTAACTAAAGCGAGATAAGGTAGTGGTAAGACACTGTACTCTCGATCTAGAGAGCCCCCATGGAAAAAAAATATTTTGGTGTAGCTGTTATATATTTAATTCTTATTTGCAATATCTGATATTTTTTTGAGATCACAACAAAAAGATTTTGCTGTCACCTCTAAAAAACTGTGGTATTCAAAAATAGTTTTTATATACCACACAAAACATTTGTTAGGGAAGAGATCATACAAAGTTTTCTTACTTATCACGTTCTATTTCAGGTCACACCATTGTGATTTTAAGTTGTTTAGGATATTCATAAATCACTCTAGGCGAATGATGGGATGTTCCCTCAATTATAGCCATATCCTTTTTTGTCTTCTAGGTTCTCATTCAGAGACACGGTTTTGTCTCTAATGATCTCGCTGTTGACGAGACTGTAAGGGCGCTGCATACCTCAATATCCTTGCTTGAGCAAGTTTGTGTTGGTCTGTATTAGTGTGAGTTTATCACCTTTTTAGGCATTGATTCCGCTGGAAAACCATTTTCTGCATTGAGATGAGGAAACTATTGCAACAAGAATAAAATGTGTAAATTGAGTCCCGCTTTTTTTAGACTGATATTTCAGAATGAAAATATTGATTTCATTGCCAACAGTAAACTGACGAACAAGATTAAGGGTGTTCAAGTGCGATAAAAACATAATCTTATATGTTTATGAAATATTGTTAGTTTTGTAGACGATATTTGTGAGTACAGTTTCCTCTTACAAAACAATTTTAGCTTTCATAATTTTCTCATAACTGAGTGACAGAGTCAAAATTTGCTTGTTCTGCTGCCATGCAAATAGTGAAAACCAACTGACCTACATGATTAAAATAATTCACTGTGATATTACATACTATGAGCGATGCAATAAATTATTTAAAATGCCATAACGTAATAGTTGAATTAAAAAAACTCGCAAATTTACAGGGAAAAAAATTGAAAATTCAGCAATTTTTAAAATTAAAAAATAGTTCACGGTATTGTTTAAAAATATTTTATTACGTAGCCCGTGGCATATTATTTCACTTAGTAAGTCAATTTGTTTTGACTATTTACATGACAGCAGAACATGCCAATTTTGACTTTGACGCACCGCTATAAGAAAACTATGCCAGTTAAAATTGTTTCGTGAGAGGAAACTGTACTTACGTGTATCGCCTACAAAACAAACAATATTTCATTTAGATATAAAATTATGATTTTATCGCACTTGAACACCTTTAAAGATCTCTGTAGCAATGTAAAATAAAAGCGCATGATGAGTATACCAGAGAGCCAGGATATCGCATCCCGGATGTATACTAATTACTGGGAGCCTGTAGGCATCTGCTTGTCATGAATGATACCATGGGATGAGGCCCTACGGTGAAGAAGCGCCGGAATGAGAGAGACGAGGTATACGGGAGTTCACGAGAAAACCCGTCGGCGAGCATCTTCCGGCACGAATACCCTATGCGAAAATCCGGGATCGAGCCCGGTTCGTCTTGGTGGAATGCGAGTGGTCTGACCACTCGGCCGCCGCGCCACCAAGAAGTATTAAGGGTGTTCAAGTGCGATAAAACCGTAATTTTATATCTTTATGAAATAGTGTTATTTTCTTAGACAATACTTGTGAGTACATTTTTCTTTTACAAAAAAATTTTTAGCTTTAATAGTTTTCTCATAACAGTGCGACAAAGTCGAAATTTGCTTGTTCTGCTACCATGCGAATAGTGAAAAACAACTGACCTACTTGAATAAAATAATTCACGGTGATATTACATCCCATGAGCTATGCAATAAAGTATTTAAAAGACAATTATGTAATATTTTTTAAAAATAAATCGTAAAAGTGCAGGAAAAAAGTTGAAAATTCAGAAATATTTTAAAATACAAAAATTGTTCACGGGATTTTTAAAAAATGTTTCATTACTTAACCCGTGGCATGTTAATTCACTGAGAATTATTCCATCAACGCAAGTCGATTGGTTTTCACTTCTTGCATGGCAGCAGAACATGGAAATTTTGACTTTGAAACACCGCTATCAGAAAACTATGCGAGTTAAAATGGTTTGGTACTAGGAAACTGTACTCACACGTATCGTCTAGAAAGCTAGCACTATTTCATATATATATATAATGATTTTATCGCACTTGAACACCCTTAAAATTCGGTGGTGGTATATATTAAGGTTCCACTAATGACTAAGGTACATTTTAATATGTAAATTGATGTCCATGACCTCTGCGCGAGAGGTTTACGGATGTTAAAATTATTTTCAAAAGAAAACGCGAGTATTTTAGAAATTCGGTTATTATAGAGGCCAAGATATTATCATATTACAAATTATAAAAGCGACAGTTTTCTATTATTGTACATTTTGTGGTTTCAAGCCCTTATTTTTCTGAAAACGGTTTTTAACTTTTTACTCGGAAGTAAGGCATAATACTATATAAATAAACGTCCGCTGACAAATTAGTACTCGAAAAAAACTCATTGAATTTTGATGAGTAGTTCAGATTTTATTGACAATTAAGTATTCCAGTCGTCCGCTTGACATCGTACCTTTCCATACCCCTTAAGCAGACATAAATTATGCACGATGAGCAGTTTTCATATAACCCTGTAACGGCCGAAGCCCGGCATACCACTCACCCTACCTACTTCGTTGTAGAATACTGCTGCCTACTGTCATTTCTTTTTAACAGCGTATTTAATTTTGTTCTGACTAGGAATGAATTTGAATTTAGAAGAACGAAATCCTTCAAATCGTCTTTAGTTCGTGGGTAAGGTAGCGTATCATTCTAAGAAAATTCCCCTCTGCAGTGTCACTGCTCCGTGGCCGGGCAAGGAAACTACGTCTGGAGCGCGGCTGAGTAGACCTACTCGGGAGATGAAACCGTCGCTAGAAAATGTTGCGGGTGCCATGCGAAGCACTAGGCTAAATGAAAAAAAGTTATTCCTGGACGGGGAAGTATACCCGTGGGAGAGCTTACACGCAGCTAAAGCGACGTACAAGAAGTAGAGATACTCTCGAAAAGGGTTCAATCAGGTTATTCTGAAATTACATTTTATCAGACGAACCAGACTCGACACAAAATAACACCAGAGATTAAATAATACTTTCAATGCTACAGCCTGCTTTGCTAATCGGCGATTTACGGCGCACCATACGGGCAACCGAGCAAGGTGGTGCGAGGGTAACGCGTTGCGATCGCATTCGGGAGCACACGAGTTTGATCCCCTGCTCCAGCCGTTCTGATTTCTGTTTTCCATGGCACCTAATCCGAAATCGTTCCAGACGAATTCTGGGATGGCTTCTTAACGAAGGCCATGGCCGACTCCTCTCCCAGTTCCTGACAAGCTGTGTGTCTCTAATGACCCCGCTATTGAGACGTAAAGCTCACTTTCCTTGCCTTACAATACGTGAAGTAAGATTATTTGGAGCTAGCTGCCCCGCCGTGGCTTTGCCCACGTGGATTAAGAGTGCGTGGCAGATAAATAAACGCTGAAAACATAAATTATTTTATACGCTTTTTTTGATGCCAATATGGATAAAATACTCAGTGGCAGTCCTAGATAATAATGTTTACCAACTTTTTGAATAAATATCTATCCAGAATTACCAATTCGTTACGCGTGATCTCTTGCGCCGCAGTTAGATGCACGAGGTTCCGGCGTCAGAGATTGTGCCTCAGAAGTTCGTAACAGTGGAAACAATTTTGTTTTAAACGTTAGCTAAAACTATTGTCTAGGATTGCTATTGTTTACTTTTCGCAAATTGGTCTCCGGAAACCTATAGATATAGATTAATGATTTTAGCGTTGAATTATGTACCTCGCCCTCTTAAGGCCTCGCTCTTTAGTTTTGCAGTGGTTGCAATAAATATATTTTTTTTAACGCTTGTTAATACATATATAAAAAAATTCATTCTTACTGTTTGAATACTTACATATCATCGTTTGTATCAGTATTTTTCTCTTGCAATACACCATACGAATTTTTAGATTTTTGCCCCTGAACTAACACATATTTTGTTATCAAAATAAACCAAAATGAAGCAAACTAATTTTTTGCTAGCAGACGGTACATTATTTTAAAACATGCTCAGGCAAAATTGTGTATCGTATGACTATACACAGACTCAGATTTTTTCACAACATTTGGTTATAAAATATTCGAGTTATTTGCAATTGTTTGAGATATATGAAAGATCACGGCCTAATGTAACCAGTAACTCCGTTAAAATTTTGGTCTGTGTTTACACTCTCGGGGTACACTTTGTAAATTAAATAGTTATAAACACAAATTCTGTGGACGTAAATGTTGAAAAACAGCATTATATTTAATTGCTCGACAGCCGTGCTCCTTGATGTTCTGCATTTCGCCGCTTAACGAAAAAATTAAGTTATCCCTGTCGTAATCAGTGTCTTGAAGGTCACCACGACAAAAGAACGGCATTTTACAAAAAAAAAGTAGTCTTCCAAAGCATAAATTACCGCGCTGTTTGAGACATTTAGCTTAAATATATATTACGTATTTACACTACACCAGTTATCTAATTTCGCAAAATCCTGAAACAGATTCACAGGTTATTAGGCAAGAATAATTTTGGAGAGCACATCACCCTGATGACTCAACGTGTTTAAGGGGAATAGAGGATTAAATGAAAATCCATTATTTTAATTGGAGGCTAAATTAAAAAATATATATATTAATAGGTATTTATATGTGAGTCATTAATAAGCAAAAACTACCTCGATGTTTAAAATAGTTTAAGAGAACACGATGATTGATTGAAAACACATTTTACACCGTTCTCCTCTTAATATTCAAATTTCGGAAAATTTTAAAAATTAGGTAATGTATTTGTTAGATTGAGATATCTGCGATTCGTTGAAAACACATGTAACCTCTTTTTCATGCCACTTAATTTTCAAATATATCTGAATATTCATTCTTAGTGGGTACAAAATAACTACAATGGAAGTAGAGACTTTATATTTTTAATTACTTCAGTATGTTATATATGCTAAAAGAAATACTAGAGCAGAAATTTCTGACCAAGGTTGATGAATTTACTGCATTATAGTTATACATGTTAGTCTTTGAAATTTTTACCAGGAAATCTTGATTGGAGTAAAGGAATTATCCGAATTAATGTGAAAATGTGGCACAGCAAGGTAAAGTAGGATGATTTAGTTTAAAAATAGTTGCGTACTATATATGCGGTTCAAATTTATTGAACCAAAACTTTTCGTCTTATTACGATTTTCGTCGTGATAACGTCTGGATTGTCTTCTATTTAATTTGTTGTCAAGTTCCTGCTATTTGCAAAAAAAAAAAAACATGTGAAGCGTTGAATTTTTTTGCACCACGTGCTCCATATATACCTCCCTAGTTTCCCCGTCACGACTAATCCTTTGACACAAACGGTTGAGATGTATATCTTACCACAGTGACGTCAGACCTATTGATTTCTGCGTGAGCGTACTTCCTTTTCAGTCTAAAGAACAAATTAAAGGAAATTTGGTGTACCTTACCCCAAAAAAACAGCTGCGAGGCCATTATTGTGCGTGGGCTTCATTTAAGATCGGTATCGTGACACAAACATCGCGATAGTTACATAACAAACTGCACAGTCCACAAGACAATAAGTACAAATCTGGTGCATTAGTGAGTGTGCTGTCAACCGTGCCCTATGTTATACAGCGACCCTTGCACTCATTTAATGAGTTTAATAGTCGATAGTGTTCGACTACGACCAACACCAATAATACATAATTGAAAGTGTTCAAAGTAGTTAATGATTATTTGCGTGTAGTTTAACTACTGAATTTTATGTTAGATTGTGTAAGCTGTAGTTCAGTGCAATTAATTTTCTTTAAAATTGTAATCACCACTGTAGATATTGATTGTTTAGGCGTTAGGTGTAAGGGAAGGCAAAAGTCTTAACTTCGTCTCAAATAATGCCATTTATTAATAATGATATCTTGGAAACTATGTTGCAGTGTGACATTTTGAGAATGAAGGGCTTTATTTATGCTTGGCTGAGCCTTCGGCCGGTGAGAGAGAACACTCTTCTAATTGGCTGAGCTTTCGGATTACGAGAGGCATGCGAGCTGAGCCAATCCGAAAAGTGCTTGCCTCTCATTGGTCGAGCGCTTAGCCAATCACAGATGCTTCCCTCCCATTGACCGAGCAGGAGAGAGATCCTTCAGGCTATATAAAATCAAAATGTTTTGCAACCTTATTCATATCTTGGGGTCTCCCAACAATCATGGGTCTCATGAATTGGAGCTTTATCCGACGCTGTCTGCGTCAGGCATTCTCAGAGAGATGAATCTCCCTCCAGCTCCTCCATCATGCTTAGTAGAATCTTTCCATGCACGAATCCAACTCACGATGTTGCATAAAGAACAACTCTTATGTCATAAGACAACATAAATCCATGCTGTTCTAAATGCCTACCTGTTAGTGTCACTATTATAAAATAAGCTCTTGAATAAATATTTCTTATACACTGTTCACTTTCAATTGTATTGCGAAGGATGGCTTGAATAATGTTGATTTGTAAAAAGTAATTTTTTCTATTGGAATTTTGAATGATTTAAATTGCTGTGGCTGAAAAGCAACGAATATTTTCTTGCATGGCAATTACTTTACTGTAATGAGTAAATACCCAAACTTAATACTGAAGAGTCTGTTATAGCGTTCGTAGGCCAAAAAGGTATTTAGTACACTCTTAAGTACCTACTTCCGATTCTGACACTGGGTGTCAAAATGCGTTTTAGCATCGATAACTGTTCGATTTAAGTTGATATAAATGTTAGTGTTTTACAGCTCGTAGTTTGGTGCTGATCAAATTTTCTCCACTACGCTCTCATGTGCGTAAAAAATTACTTGGGTGATATGATTTAGTTTCTGTTACAGGACAATTTTATAAAAAGATGTGTCTAAGCAGGGGCGTCATTTCAAGTTTTTTGGGGGGGGAGGGGGACAAGATTTATTTTCGGCGACAGTGACCTTGTTGCATCTTTTTTATTAATTAAGCATGTATAAATTAGAAACTTTAATAATAAAACTTCATTTTTATGTACTCAAGTTAGCATTATTTAAATAGCAAAATACAAAAAATATATTTTATACACTTAAAATTCTGAATCCAGGGGGAGGGGGAAGCATTTGCCCCTGTGTCTACGGCATATTGTTAATCACTCCTGAAACACTTTGTTAGTATTGTATTGTCTATTTTAATTGCAGAGGTTTTTACTTTGTGCTAAATTTCATTAAGGACGTAAACCTTGGACTCTAGATAGTCAAATATAATGTGCGAGTTCAACATTTATAAGCATGCGATGCAGTTTAATATGAAGTGCCCGTTTAACAATTAGAGTATGTGTCCTTCGTGCGAGAGTTATGTGGCAGATTAGTGTAGTTTATAAATTAACAGTTTTTGGTATGAACTGCTCTAGAAGTCGTAACCATTCATTACTTAATTGAGCATATACTTCTGAATTATAATAATTTGTAAATACCTAACTGTAGCAGACTAAATTGATTAAAAACAGTAATTTTGTGAAGTTAACAAAAATTTTAGTAACGTGTAAATTTTAAACCACAAACTGTTAAATATACACAATTACAAAAAAAAACACGTGCTTTATTCTTACTCCATGTTCTGCATAACTTTCTCGTAACACAGTGAGAAATGCAGTAAAAAGTGTGGAAAATTCTTCGCCGGGAGAAGTTTCATTGCCCGTAATGCTTCTACTAAGGTAAAATTTCATACTATTGAAAGCGAAAAATGTACGGGCATCATTAATCAACCCGTCTCAGGAATATTAAAAATCGGATGATGTGTGAAATAGGAGGAAATGAAGGAGATGGCAGGACTTTCCACTAGCTGTTATGAAGAATTAACGAGGAGTGAAATATTTTAATTGGTCTTCGAAAATTAATCACCTCGTTCACCTGTATACTCATACCAAAATGGCGACAGTAAACTAGTGAAATCTAAAAAGACGCGATTTAAAAAAAAATGTTTTGGGAACTCAATATAAAAATTGTTAAACAGGCACAAATTGTTTTAACATGGCTTGTTGTGTGCGATTTTTCGCACAACAATTTAACTACGTGTTCTTAAAATAATTATTTAAGTAAGTGAATGTGTTCCTCGAGCTGATGCATATGCCAGCAATTGTAATATAACTTTTAGTTACACAATTTACAAGTACATAATGCATTATGCCTTATGATTTACACACTTATAATAAACTAGCTGGCCGGCTGCGGCTTTGCCAGCGTGAAATTATGTAATGTAAACAGTAACTCTGGATAAAATTTGTGATGAAGTCATTAAACAGCTAGCGTACTCAATAACAGCGAACTATAAATTGTCTTAGCTCATTGTAATGATTCCCATTACAAAGTCTTGCACGGGATACGAACCCGTAACCCTACCCCTCCCACACCACAAACTTTATACAATACCTGAGTGAATGATTAAAGGCAGGACGTGATAATTCTTTCGTATGTACAGGTTACAGTCCAAAGAAGTATTATTTATGAGTAGGTTGGCAAAAAGAAACAACTGTTGAATTATTTCTACGTGATCATTCTCTTTTTTTCGGGAGACTGTAACATTTTACTGCTTTTCACATCCTTAATTTTCGAATTTCATAAAATCCTGAATTTTGTTTGTAGATATGTACTTAAGCTTCTTTCTTATCAAAAAATCATCTTGATATCTCAACGGGTATAAGCGGTACAGATGTATATTTGAAATCACATTTTTTTTACAGCTTTCAAGGACGAATTTCGAAAAATCCTTAAATTTCTTTTTTTATATTTACGTAAGTAAGATTTATTTTAAAGCAAATACCATTTCAATATTTCCACTGGTTAAGGAGATAAGTGTGATTAATTAAAAACACGTTTTAATTTTTTAAGAGCTATCGAGGACAAATTTCGAAATATTATGAAAATTATTTAAAGATATTTACTTAAGCATCATTTTAAAGAAAAATTACCTCACTATCTGAAATGGTTTAGGAGAAATCACGGATTAATGAAAAACACATTTTACAGCTTTCCACCCCCTTAATTTTCGAATTTCGGAAACTCGAAAAATTGACAAATATGCATTTGTTTGGGCAATATTTTGAAGTTAAAAAAATATGACAGCTTTCCCGGGTAATGAGATATCAGGGATTCTTAAAAAACACATTTATCCCGTTTTCACCCTCTTAATTATCGAATTTCGAAAAATCCATACTTCCCTCTAAATTTCATGGTTCTAGGTCCTGCGGTTTGAGCTGTGCGTTAATGAGTGAGTGAGTGTGTCAGTCAGGACATTTCATTTTATATATTACTAGCAGTCCCCCGCGGCTTTGCTCGCGAGTATTATTCATAACTGATAATATTTACTTTAATTGAAAAAACCTCTTTGTACACCAGATTGGTACTTCAGTCATCAAGTGTTGGAACGACAAAGCTGCAAGTTGAGCTAACTCTGCAGCGGAATAAGTAGCTATAACTGACCACGCGAAAATCAGTTTTAAGTTTGTCCCTGCCACTAACAGCGACTTCACCTGGGCCTTATTTATATCACTGCAAAAGTTGACGTTTTGGGGTAGTTATAGACTCTTAAATGTAAGATGTAAATCTAACGAAAAACGTCTGATTTACCCTGTGCATAACCATTGGTGACGGAGTCCTCTATTACATATTTTCAAAATATTTACTTGAAGTTTAATGCCATTATAAAATTTTGGTGGGAAATTGTTTCGCGGAAACGATCTGCTGCAATAATTCGATCTGCTTTGCGGTTTTTGTGTGTCAGATTTGAACTTTCGCACGCAGCTTTTAACGGAATTCGAGCCCAGAACCTCCCGGAATGTAGACCTGAGCTACGAGCAACTGCGTATCGTAACGTCGAAATAATTCATGAAAACAAATTTAACTTTAAAAAAATATTCATATCTTGATCTAATAGATATTGCACAATACCACGTCTCGATATGACTCTGTAGCGTGAACTCCTGTATCATTTATTTATCGCTGGTCGTACTTGCTTTCGGATCGTCTGCCTTGAAAGTTCACAAACATAGTTTTATTTTTAATAATAAAGTTACCTCATAAAATAAAAACTTACATATAATTTTTTTAATACTTATGTTAGCATTACTCTGACGCGAACAACACTTCAATATCTCTACTGGTTAGATAGATATCATGGGTTGATGGAAAACAAATTTTGCGCTTTTTCACCCTTTTGGGTGTAGGATTTCGAAATATTTTTAATTCACATCTTAGACATTTGTATAAGTATCCCATTGAAGTGCTAATCATGACGGTAGCCCGTTCAGTCGAATCAAAATCGATCATATATTAAAAAACACGAATGAAAAATAAAAACTTATTTGCGATTATTTTTGTAATCATCATCCTGAAACAAAAATTATCTGTATATCTCGATGGGTTCGATAGATATCGATGATTTATCTCAAACATATTACAGGTATTTTCACCTCCTAAGAGAGTGAAAATCTAAAAACACTCGATTCACCCTTTAGAATACTTAACTGCTGTCTCTTGGACGTGAAGAACACGACATTAGCCCGTTGGGTTCAAGATATATAGACGATTAATTAAAAATACATTTCGTCGTTTTTCACCCCTTTTCACGTCCTTTGGTAAGGAATTTCAAAAATTCGTGAAAATACTTTTCAGGTATTTGAGTAAGCATCTATCTTAAACATAATCACGCCGCTATATAAAAATCAATGGAATCTATATGTATCGGTTGTGAATCGAAAGTACATTTTACCATTTTTTTAACCTCTTTGGGGCCGAATTCGGATGTGATATATTTAATGATATATGAGATATAGTACGTTCAACAATTTGAAACGATATTTTCACAGAATGTGTGAAAATTAATAACTAGAAAGGACAGTACTCTGAACATGGCTTTAATTTGTGAGGCTCTTCTAATCCAAAGCAAATTCTGTTAAAGACCTTCCATCCTTGTGAAAATAACAGGGGTGGCCACCTTCTACAAGTTTTGTAGCATCAGGAAATTCGAACATCTGATGACAGTTAATTGAGCTGTGTAACTTATTGAACAAAAATGATCCTGTTGTTGCAACTGTGTAGGACCTATCGTTTTCGTTAAAAACGCGGTAAAGTATTAGGTGTACCCTTACAGAGCCTAGAACATAGGCAATACTGCGTACCCGTGTGTTCCGTTGTTCTCAGCGCATAGGCGACGGTGGACATTCACTGTAAACATATGTTAAATCAGCTCAGCACGTCACTACCGCTCCAGGAAAGCGTTCCTGACCAAGCATTGCTATGTGATTTCCCATCGTCAGAGTGTAGACTACTCTATCTCTCCTGAAAGTTTGTAACCGCTGTACAGATACAACTAGTACAAAATATATTCTTCGAAAACAATTGTAATTATTACAAGAGTTCTTCGCGCAGAGTTTTACTCGAAAACACACACACTCTGTCGTTGAAGCATCATGTAATTACCGACGTTGTGAAGCGGCGGGAACTTTATGAACCCGTAATTCGCACTTTCCTTTCTTTTCGTTTGGGTTTCACTCGGATAAATTCGCATCTCTTCCAACGGCGGAGGTGTCAAGCGGCCAGTTAAACCTCTCCTATCTTCCTACCGACAGTGTTTCACACGGCGAGATATTTCCGCGTGTTTTCGAATTCGTCTGCAGTCGGGTGGATCGCAACCCCCGCATTCAGGGACATCCTTCCTTCTCCTCCCTTTTTTTTTCACCCTCAGTTTCCAGCTCTGATGTGAGACTCGAAACCCAATAAAATAGAGTACACTATGTAGGCGGTATTCGTTCTGCTCCACAAATCAGAGACTGCAAAGGAGCGAGTGGTCTTTTTTTTTATTTAACTCACACGTTCGTGGAAAACTGTTTCCACGCGAATGGTTTTTTCAACGCCAGCAATTTTCCGCGTCGCGCGGAACGCGACAAGAGAATAAGGTCGCTCGCTTTACGAGATTAAAATCCACGCTGACAACCTTCCCCAAACAGATTACCATATTTTTCTCCCGATAAGCACGCGGCCTCTCTTACCCCCACCTTATTTTTTTTCTCTCTCTTACTCTCTCGCTCATCGCGGGGTGACGGTGAACGTAAGGGCTCGGATCGTAAACGAGACTTGACGTGCTTGAATAAGAGTGACGTCACGGTCGTAACTCTCGCCGAGATATACAAGCCGCCTGCGAATATTTAATTAATTAGCAGAGCGTGCTCGGGAGACGCTTTGTACATCAGGATTTGTGCGACGGTTTTGTACGTCTCGTCAACATTGGGATGTAACGTCACGTTTAATACTTCCATTTTTTTCCCGCTTCGTTTAAAAAGGAACCAAATTGTGTAAGGTTTCGTTTTGACATTTCTACATTTCGCATTACTCGCTTACGCGCAATGTTTCCTCGAAGGAATGACGTTGAAGACGTGTAAGTTAGCACAAATAAAATGAGAGAATATTTTATTTAACATAACAGATATTAGGCTATGTTTTCTCTGATTATTGATTAAATAATGATGATAATTGGCTGTTAACAAAATAGTGACTGAAGTCTGCCCTGTCAAAAAATATATTTAAAAAAAACATACTCTGCTGTGGCTCCAGACGTTGATTAACGCTGACTTTAAATAACGGAGAGGAACTAATCATACTTGTATTTACAAGTTGCAGAAATTAACTAATTTTTCTTAAAGTAAAGATTAAAACCTGGGTTTCAATCATGTTCTCCTTAGTTAGTATGACACACATGTACAGGATATGTTAGGAAGGCGTGTGTTAATTAATCGCGGCGATAGCTTATGAATACGTAAGTCGATAATACGTTTTAAATAGTTGTCAGAAGATAAGTAAAGTCGGAGTTTTGTAACCGTTAAAATTTATTATAAACGCTATTTTATTAAAATGTAAAATTCTGTCAAATTTGATATTTACCAACGACACCCTTAATTGTGTCAAAACAATGAAAGAGTACGTTGTTTTTAATTTCATTTACAGAAAATGTGTTATAAATTATATTTTTAGGGTAGCATTGCTCCCATTATAATTCACTATAATACTATATAATCTATCGTCACCTTAAAATAACTCACTCCGCACTGACGCAGTTATGCTGGGAGGGATGTTTAGACAAAGATTAATGATTAAAAATGTCATAAGTTAAGCTTTTAAGAGGCGTTAATATACTTACTAATTTGACGTTCACACTAAAGACGTGGGCTGCGATTCACTGTAAAAATATTAAGGTAAATTTACTCTACATGTAATGGAAGCTAATTACCTCTACAAGTGAGGGAAAATTACTCAACACGTGTCAAGGAAATTTATTCAACTGGTAACATAATTTTTCATTACTTATTGGTGCAAGCCCTCTAGGACAATTTGACATAACGCGCGAGCGAAACTTCCGAGTGGTTTGTGTGGCGAATACACTACCTTGCGGAAATTTCCACACATACTCGTAAATCAGATTTCCATCTCAAGGTTGGGGAATATTACCATACATGTAGTGAGTAATATTACTAACTTTTTTACAGTGTAGTGGACAGACACCATGGCGATATGGGTTCAATTTCCCGTGGAGTCATTCGCGTCTATCATATGTCGAAAACATTGCGAACAAGATCGTTTGCAGACGTGCTTTCTCGGGATCCTTCCACTTTACACGCCCTTTCATTCTGTCGTCGTATATTTATCTCGTGTCACCCTGACAAGTACAGAAACCTGGTTATAAAACGCCGAGCTAAATATATCTACTACAACTCACCAGGAGACATGCTACCGAAGATAGGTTGTACGATTCCACATACCGAAGCGGTGGGTGGCGGATAAACTTATTGCATTTCTGGACAGCTTCTAGACATTTACTCCAATATCCTCGCTTAATTTTCAGAGTCTTTTAGAAAAGGGGGTTCATTACATTTATTTAATTTTAATGAAATGACTTCTTTTCACCTACGGAACGGCGTGCAAGAACTCTCAACACAGGCGCGTGGAAGGCTTCTAGGAATAATAATTGCATTATCTCGCTCGGCGCTTAAGGGGCACTCTGGCTAAGAGCTCAAAGATGTAATTACATTTCAAGAGTAAGGGGCTTCCTAAATTTTGTAAAGCCGTGGGAATTTAATTCCGGTAATATGAAGTGTTGTGCGCGATAGACACCAATCAAATCTCGCTCTGAGAGACATCTGAAGTTACTAGTGACATTTTTCAAACTGTGTCCCATGTTTAAGTGTGTTAAAGGGGCAGAAATAATTTTTTTTTGTGTTTGACATAGGTATTAATTTTGTAAATGTTGCTTGTGACTAAATTTTTCACTTATAAAATTTTTTTTATTGTCATTGTCTTCTCATACCGGCATGTCAAAGTAAAAAATTCACGTGTTACGAAATAATGCAAATAACAAAAACCATTTGACTTATTAGAATGAGGTAATGGACATTAATATGAGATATTATTGGTCATGTGCTAAAATATTTAAACACACTACAAAATTTCTGCAGTAAATGAAGAAAATTTCTATTATTTACATATTTTTATTAAATGCAAAAGTGAGAGATTTTGGTAAGCGCTAACATCGGAAACGGGAGATCCCAGAGAAAATCCCGCCAACCAACGGCACGGTCCGGCGCCGGGAACCGACCCCGCAGGGAATCGAACTCGAACTGTCTTGGAGGTGGGAGGCGAACGGGCTGACCATTCGGACACATCAGCGCCAGTTAGGGATGAAAAGTAAACAAGGATGTGCTGTGTGATGTAAAAGTCAACCTGGCAGTCCCATTGAGTGATATAGAAAAAAATACGAAGAAACCAAATTCAGAATAGTCGGACAGGGAATCGAACTCGGGACCTCCCAAATCTGAGTCTAGTGTGCTATGTTACCGTTTCGCTCGGTCTGGATACTAGCATTCAGAATGTATCAGAACAACTATTGCGGGATCTTTGAATGATATTTACAATGAAGGTGTGTGGGAATATGCCATTAATAGGAAATTTTAAAAATAACATTAACATTCTCTCTGGAACTGCTCACGCCATACTACCAATACTACACACATCTTTACATGCATGTTGAATTTACGTAGTGTAAATTTACTTATTCAGTTTGTCAATTACTTATGTTAGTTTATACTAAAATGATTTTCTGTAGGTTCACTAACGTCCAAACGTTATCCTACACATCGAAAACTACGTTATCGTTAAATTTACATATAATAAGAAAATAATAGTTTTTTTTTTTTTTTTTCATAATAGACTGCTAGGGAAATAAGGTAAATTTTGTACTGAGAACGGGATATTGATTTACTAATGGAAGTTGTTTATTAGTAAACCGTAATCAGAAATTATTTATCTGAAAAAATAAACACTTTTAAAAAAGCTTGCAATCAAAGAGAGAACGACTTTCATAACTGTTTTGTTTACCATGCAATTTAAAAGTGCTCTCAAACTCACACGAAGGTAACAATTCTTCGTGACAACGCGTGTCACATCCGACTGAGCTGAAAGTATTTTTTTAAGCATTGGTAGCGAGCGTTCGCCAGGGCTGGATATTAAATCTAAAAGCAATTAAAGAGTCTGCCCGTGCGCAAATTGAAACAGCCAGCTTCTTAATTGCATTTCAGCTGGTCCAATTGGACTACAATTTGCATGCGAGATAGAGCGTGAAATGTTTCGGCGTCTATTTGCAGAAACTGATTAGATGGGGATAGATTCGATAGATTCGTCGGGGTAGTTCACACATTCAGGCGGATTAAAAAAAACCTCAACTAGGAAAGCGATTTTTCCATGCTGTAAATGAAAACTCTCAGTTTTATGTAACGTGTGATATTTGAGCTCATTTTTCAAGATGTTTCATCCCAGCGTCTGAATGAATACGAAAGTTACACGTCACGTGTAAACGAACAAAGAAACGTTGACATTTGCAGAAGACGGGAGTACACATTGCTGTGTGCGTGAGTGAGAACTGGCAACTTTAGTGTTACCAATAATACGCAATTAAATAACCCAGTTACACGTTTCCAAACGTTTTGCTAATATACAGAGATAAATATATTGAAATTAATTTCTTTAGCAGTTAAAATGTTGAACTGTCTAACATTTAGTTCCGCCTACCTGAATAAATTAAAACTGAATATTTAGAGGCTGTAAAATATTTTTATAAAACTCTTTCAAATGACATGTGCGCATGCGAAAATAGAAAGCATGTAGGACTCAAAACTTGTCTAAGTTAATTGCTAGCACTGTATTATGAAACCGTCAGCGTTTGATTGCACATAATGCCCTAAGGTGGCTGAAAGTCGGGAGTGGCGGCAACCGAAAATTTTAATAGATTTAAAAATTGTCATATTTGTACGACATATGGCTTGCCTTGTTAATATCTATTGTGACAATTTTTAAAATATTGATTTTTTTGCTTTAATAGTTTTGGTATAGTGGCATGTCAAATTCAAAATCTGCATAAAACCGTTTTATACTAGAAAGAAAAACCAACTGATTTACAGATATGAAATAATTCACATGGTAGAACATTGTCACGGAATGCGCGAAGATACATATTAAAAAAAAAAAGTACTAATTTGAAATAATCTATAAACTAGTTGTTGTGATTATTGACAAAAGAAAATAATTCATTGGTTTATGCGAATCGAATAGCTACAATATTGGACGATGGACACAAAGCTCAAATAATATACATGAAAATAATTTTTTAACTTACGAAGGATTGACTAGCAGTAAAACACCGCTAGTGAGAAATTTGAAAAATAACAAAAATTTTTTTATTAATAACTTTGACGTTTAAAAATTCCTAACTACATATAAAATATAAATTGCTGAAACATTTCAAGAACTGTTATTAAAAATAAGTTTTACCCTGCATAAGAATAAATCAAAGTGAATATAAAATAAGAAATAAATAATACTTGCACATAAAGGTGAATTTAAATATCAACAATACAAATATAAAATGAAATTTAATTATGCAATCAAGAAATAAGCTTAAATATTGTATTGATGTAAATAATGTAGGCCTTTAGCAAACCACAAAATCAAGAAGCAAATTAAAAGATTCCTCATGTTGTACATGAAATATTTAATATCAAGTTTTATGCTTTTAAATGTGTTTGAACTAAATGTTGTAAATTGTAATGTTATACTGGAAGTTATTTTCAATCCAAGTTTATGGGCGCGGTATACAGCAATTTTCATCGCCATGTTTTTATTTTTTACTTGTACCATACATGTATTTTTTATTATTTTAGACACAACATGTGACTATGATCTTTGAAAGAACTGTGCAATGGGAGTGCATGACTGGATTTGTTTGTATGGACATACTCCATTGCGAAATAAATGACTGTCACAAGAAAACTAAAAATAAAAATAAGACAAGAAAACATAAATAAGCAGAGTATGCTTTAGTCATCAGGATACATACACAACATGAAATTCCAAAACTGGAATCTGGTCAGATAAAACAAGGAAACAAACAGAAAAAACCTAGGTTGACATGCGACACAACGATGAGACGAAACAACAACACAAACAGAATTACAGCACACGACACAACGATGAGACTAAACAAAACACAAAGATGTCGGACACAAACAGAAAAAACGACAGACGACACAAACGATGAGACGAAATAAAACACAGTAGTTTTCCAAACAGTCAGTATGAACGACGTTTCGGGAACTGGAATCTGTTCCCGTCATCAGGTAGACACACTCGTGTTCTTGAACCCTGTGTATCTACCTGATGACGGGAACAGATTCCAGTTCCCGAAACACACACACATATATATATATATTTATATGTGTATTATATGTATATATATATATATATATATATATATATATATATATATATATTCAAACGCTAAACGTTTTCTCCTACAGATCATTCAAGAGAAGAAGATGCAATTTTAATGTCTACAACTGTAGAATCGAAATAAATGTTTTTAAAGGTAAGGGATTTTCTTTCTCAAATTATGGTTATGTTTATAAAAAATTAAAATTCTAACTTCTTTCTTTTTTAAGTTTTCTAGAATATTAAACTCAAAACATCGTAATATTATGAAAGCTATTAATATTCCTGGACTATCTTTAATAGTAATCCTACAGATTTTGATCAAATATTTTATTAGTAATAGAAAAAATAGTAACGTACCCTCTAAGATATTTTGCTTAATATAGAATACATATAAATTTACTCGACAGGTGAACATAGAAGTACTTTTATCTTCAATTTTTTCATTAAAATTGGTTTATACCTTTCCGAAGAGAAAAAAGATTGACATTAAAGTCACTTAAAAAAGCTGTAATTAAATAAAAATTTTGTGTGTTGGCTTATTTATTGAAAAAGGAATTTCCAACTGGATCATTTATTTTAAATTACAACAATGACATTTTTATTAATTTTGGAAACGGCAACGTTTATATTATGCTAATATTTTTACAGAAAAAAGTTCGCTTTAAATTTAACATATAATTACTTGAAACTTAAAAAGTAGTTTTCATATTTCAGCCGAACAAAAACATTTTTTTTTTTCACTTTGTTACAGTTAACTGCTAACATACGGTATTTTTGAAGGCAGTTAAAATTCGTAAATTAAAAATTGATGTACTTGTAGGGATGCAAAATTTTTGTGCACTATACAGTTAATTTGTAAAAAAATATTTTAATTGAAAATACACAGGTACAACGAAAAAAAATAACAAGGTTGGGATCTAACGTGTTATATAAGGAATTGGCTACTTCAATTCACGGGACAGTCATTTTCACTTCTATAATAGCAATGACAGAAATCACCTATGTCTTTGCAATTTTTAATATAATATTTTTGGTGTTTTTTTTATTACCGTATAACTTTTCAATTTTTGGATACCCCATAATGTGACTTTGTTATTTCTGCTGTCATGTATTCGTTTAGACATAAACAAAAATTAAATAGGCAATTCAGCCAGCTGGATTATGTCTATAACTGCAGTGTAATTTGTATTTTGTGAGTTTTATGACGTACCATTAAAGATTAAAATCCGTTAAATATTGGTCCTTGAAGTTAACTATGCTTCAGCTAAAAATTTATTAAGTTAGTTTCTGGTATTTCTTGCACGTACGGTTGTTTAAAAATTACCGGGCTTACAAACGTGGCACAGTTTCCGTTAAATGTAAGGAGTTCGTATTCCAGTTCCGAGAACAGCAGCGAAACGGAAAATGTTCCTCAACATTTGCGCGGTTTTCCAATATGTCCACTCCTTGCCTCGTTAAACTAAACAGCTAACATTCCCTAATGCGGCACCAGCATATTAAACGGGTTACTCACCTAACTGAGTGGTCGTTTACTCGCTCTGCCATCCTAGCTCGGTGGTAGAGTCTCTGACTTGAAAGCGGGAGTTCCTGGGTTCGCGGCCCAGGACTTCCACTGGAAATTTTCAGTACAAATAAGATTTATATTTGTATTGACAATGGACAGATAGCTTCAAGTTAGTGCGGAATGAGCTAAGGATGGGCGGAAATAAAAAATTCGCTAGGATGGCCTCCATACAGGAGGGCTTTCTTCAGCTCTCCTGTATGGAGGCCAGCCCAGGGGGTTTCTCCTTGGGGTCGCAGGAGTTTTGCTGCTTCATTGAAACTATTTGCCTACATTATTTTCATTATTACCGACTTATTTCTCGGGTTCTTCTGCGCACTATATTTTATATATGCTAACTTACTAAATATGTGTGACCTTCGACATAATGTTGTCAGAGCATCAAGTAGATTATCACATGGAACTCTATTCAGCTTGCTTCTATTTTAACTATTAATTGTAGGTTGGTTACAGTATTTTTGCACGTGTTTGACGACTGGTTTTATCAAGTATGTCTCAATTTATCCGTTTCTCCGCAATCACCGTATCACCAGAATCGTTTAATTGCTGCGGTAACCATGTATATGAATCGTAAAAAATTGGCGAGTTATATTAAAAAAGTGAACGAATCTCTCCGCTATGAAAATAAGATCCAGTAAAGAATAATAAATTTAACAGAAACTGATGAAATTACTTAACCGCGATCCTTTAACTGACAAGATTTTCTTTAGCTGAAACGAATACATCTACCAAATATTATCTGGTTTTGATGGTAATGTATTAAAGAATAAAGCGGTAAAAAATTAGGAAAGAAGACTTCTTTGGAAAATGAATACAACAATTAATCTATACGTCAAAATGTGTTGCAAGTTCTTCAGATGAATTCAAAAGAACCATTGATGTACAAAGATAAGTTCTCAAGCAGTTTTTAAATGCATCTTAATATTATTATTTTCAATAAGAGTGTTTCAGTTAATATTTGGCTGGATCATATCATTTTAAACGTTAATTTTTTTACTATGAGTTTTTCAGTTACATAATATATATAGATAGGGGTTACTTTTATGTTATTAATTTATTATCAATAAAACTTAAACATATTTTGTACAGATATCTATTCGAAGAAGAACGAGCTAATTCATCTGAGAACGAGAAAGCAGGCTTAGCAACCGAAAGGTTTAATACTTCTGTTGCCAACCACAAATGACCTTCACTATCGTTGGGTGCTATTTAAGACACATCTTACCTTAACTAATGCCGGAAAACAAGGACGCGATAACGGTGACAATGACTTATCGAATGTTTCTTCGCCATTAAGCATTAAAGGCACTGAACCGTTTATTCCACTACACTTCAAACCTCTACCATAAATTCGTTTGAATGTAGATATTAAGGTACAAAAATGCTGGAAATGTGAGAGCATGTAGCGTACAGTACTTGCTGATTTAAAAGTAAGTCTATCGGTCAGTCGTCTTCTGGAATGTTAACACATTAAAATAACTTTTTCCTTATTTGTTTAGGGAGGCATATTTTACAAAAAAAATTTGTTTATAATAACTAGTTTACATGCGGTTTCGCTCCTGTTGTTATAAAATAATGATGCAATAGAACGCCAATCGTTGACACAGAGCATTAAATTACGATTTTATACTGTCGGGTTTAAATAAACGGCAGAAACATTGTGCCACATAAATAATTTCTTTTATTTCCTTTTATAAATTGTAAAGAATTACGAAAGATAACATTGAACAGCTGTTGCCCGCGTGTGTTATAGAACTGAGATATTTGCATTTTGAATTTCTCTAATGATGGGAAGTGTAAAAAGTTAGAATAATTAGTGCTGGATTTCACACAGGAAAAGCATTCAAAATCCGATAACTAATACGGTGCTTAGTATTTATGTTTACCGTATTGTACACGTAATTTGGTTCCTTTTTAATCCTTCAGGAACTGTTTATTTTTGTGGTGGTTAAATGTACTTAACGTGTTATTTAAGGGCGTAGGGAATGTTTATACAACATTTAATTATAATCCGTTTTAGTGCAGAGGAAATTATGTAATTATGCCATCCCTAAAATACCGTGCATTTTTCTTAGATAAAGATATCCTGTGTGTACACCTTCAAACTAAATTTCATAAAAATCCGGTCAGCCATTTTATTAAGTATTACCCCCCACAACCTACAGAACTACCTCATAGGATCCGTGCATTTATCGGGGATAAAAATAGACTCTAAGGCCCATAAACTATCTCTGTAAATAATCATGTCGTGAAAGAAGGACAAACGCACTTTCGCATTTATAACCTTAGCAGGAATGCGCACGATATAATTTAAATTTTATGTAACAAAAAATAAAAGTAATTAATTAATTCTGTAAGGAAAATGTCAAGAGTGGTTTTATGAATGAACTTACTGCAGATTTCAGAGAAAAAAAAAGTTATAATTCAACAAATTTGTTGGCTTATATTTTTCATAAATAAGTAAAACATTTATTATTGTTATTACAATTATGTCTGTTTGTAGTAGTGTAATAAAAAAATTGTGTTAGGATCGTCTGGGATTCGAACCCGAATAAATGTACTGAGAAGCAAAAACATTGCCGACTGAGCTATTTGAGAACTTATATATAGTGTACTATTAAGGAGGTAATGTACGACTTGACAGACGTTTGTGTTTTGCGTAATTTTCGTTTTACTATTTTTTTTAAAGTAGTGTTAACAGTAACTCAAAATTTTTCGACGTGTTAATCGAATGCAGACAGTATGTTAAAATATACATGGATACGTTTTTTTATTCAATGTTGTCTGTAATGCTGCAAATCAGTTTTCACCACGGATGTATTATTTGAGAATCTCTAATCTCTCCGTTTCATACCTGCCTTATAGTATTTATTTATCACAGAAATAAAAACAATTGCATGTGTCAAAACTAAATGCTCAAGCCCCGATCATTTGTAATTGTCATTTATTTTTACATTTAGAACTTACCGAACGTAAACTTATATAACACACGAGCAACCACGTGCATGGTTCCCACTTGTCCTATATTTCCTGTTTTTTTTTCAGCGTGCACTAAGTTTGTCCTTTTTTCTATATATATTTTTTAGTTTTTCCTGTGTTTTATTTATGAGATCCGAATGAGGATATGTAACCCAGGTTGTTTTAAGACTTTATTTTCTGGTTCCCTTTTATGTTTTTCACCAGCATTTTTATCAGGGCCTATTTTTTGTTATTTTAGGCCTACTTGTTACTATGCTTTATAATTTTTTAAAATGTAAAGAGGATAATACTCTGAAGAAGCTGTTTTGCAGTGGTGGTGAAAATGTATTAGTGTGAAATGCCTCGTAGTACATCATTTAGAGACACGTGGTTAACAGAGAAGGCTGGAAAAGGACACACAATTGGACCATGGTATGTTAAGGACAGTGAAAGTGTTTTCATTGTACAACTGTGTTTGATTTTAGTAACTCTGGAAAACTGCAATTACTAAGCATGCATCTGCAAGCAAACACGAGGCAGTTGCATCTTTGGCGAAATTAAGTTTTGGTGTTTCTTCAAGTGGTCACAAGTCTGTAGCACTTTCATGTACACAGCAGTGGACTATGGATGAAGCTGACGAATTAAATGCTGAAATGTTATGGAATCAGGTTACTCTTTCAGTTCATGTGACGGTTTGGCAGATTTTTTTTAGCAAATATTTGGTTATAGTGTAGTAGCCGAGCCTTTCACTTTAGGTTAGCAAACGTAGCATATAAAATCTGTCATTGGTTTGGAAGTCTAGCAACAGTTACTACACTTTATGTTTTGATGTAGCTACTATCGGTGCGAAGAGTAAGTAGTTGGATGGCACATGCAAGAGGATAAAGTCATCAGTCATTTTCTATGTTGTCTAATGTTTATATTAGAATTCTCAGGGAAAACAAGATGGTGTAGTGTAGTGTAGGTTCGTGCCGGCCAAGGTTACCTAATTGCTATTAGTTTCCATACATTAAAAGAGCAAACGCTAGTAAGAAACTGAAATAACGTATGGTTATACGGCACACAATATTTAATAGTAAATAATCAGGAACAATTACAAAATTAATTATTTATATGATAGTACGTCAGGAACAACAAGATGGCGGCGGAGCAAGGAGGATTGGTAAATCAAAATTACGTTAATTAGAAAAAAAAATGTAACTGAAGCTCGTACGTCCTTGGCATGCTAAGTAACCCCAGTCGCAGAGCCAGACTGCAGCACTTCCAGTCGGCAGCATTAAGGGGAAAAACCAACAAGCCCCGAAACAATGAATGACGGTGCTGTCTGGCCCTACCACAGCAACGTGAAGGTTCTACATCACAACTCGTCGGCCGCCCCCAGCTCTCCGGTCTGACTGAGGGCAACAGCATTCAGCAGGTCCAGACGTCCTGTTCCCTGGATGAAGTCGTCCCCGTTCCCGGAACTCTTCACGGCCATCCCAATAGTACTAAGCAATGACGGAAATCTTATTTTTTGTCATTAGTATCCCATATTAAAAAAAAAATCCGATTTCAAAATTGCATATTTTTTACTTCCTTAACATTTAAGTTTACGTAAAAACTGCAAAATGTGTTTCCATCGTATTGCTTTTTTATGATAATCATACAAGTGGAATTTAATTTTTAAGAAACATCCAGTATATATTTAGTTTATTGAGCTTATACCATAACGTTTCTTCAATTCTGTGCACAGCGGTTTATGGTGTTTTGAAGTAACCTAAATTGAATTGTAACATGCAATACCAAAGAGGTGGGTGGGCGTTTCGTCATGTATAGTCAAAACCTCTTATACGGCTTGGCCGACGTGTTATTTCTGTCTGAATCGTTCTGTTTTGGTCAAGGCCAACTGAGTGGAGTCGATATTATTTTCGCATGTGGGAATCCTGTGTGACGAAGATGATTGTCGGCTGGTTTTCTCCTGTTACTTCGTGTTAGCTTTGCATGCAATGCTCGGTAGCTTTTTCACATTGGTGCAAAGATATCAAAAAATGGCAGAGTTAGTCAGCAAAAAAAAATTATTTTTTTGTGTTTTCATAACTAAATGTTTGCTACTTAAGGAGGGAAAATGTGACAAATGTTTGCGTTCTTGCCCCAATAATATTATAGCACATCTGTGTTAAAGGAATGTAGCGATTCTTCTTCACAGGATGTCCCTGAATAACGTTTAATGTTATTTGCCATGTTTTATGGTATGCTATAGAAGATTAAAACGACTCAGAACACTTAAGGTTATAGAATATGGACAGTACCTGAATTTCTGCATCCAAATTGTGGTCTGTGAGGTTCGCTATCTGAGTTGACGTAGCAACAAATCACACTTTGCGAAGTCTAGTCATTTGGGTTGAGCTGATAGTCCGTGGAGCCGTAGAGGTGTTTCAAAGCTCTCCAGCCCCCTCTTTTTATTTCAGGGTTTCCTCATGATTCGTCTTCAATTATTTTTTTCGTCATCCTATACGATTCTCACTTGCAAAAATCGGGTACTCTCGGACATCTCTACGGCTTGGTCCATTTTAGTTAAAGTCTTCAGGCGTTGCCCTACCTCTATAACCCAAGTATCTTGAGTAATTTTACTCGTTTCAGCATCCCCTACTACGTGACAAACAACTTTAGACGTTATTCAGTGACATCTTGTGTATACAGTAGTTTGCTTTAAGAATTATATTGAACTAACTGTAAAACTAGTCACGGTCTTAAGCGTTGATCAAATTATTTTCTCTTCACAGCAGAATTTTGGTTGCCGAAGCAACACGGTGAATAAGCATCAACCAAGGTAGGGTACGACGTTATTACTATAGGAAGTAAACTATGCGAGTTTCTCGACGTGCATTGTTACAGTTCAGTGCAAGCACTACAGAGAAAGGCCGTTAGGCGATACAACACACCGAATAATTTAGTCTTGACCACTTTTTACCGGATTAAAATTATTTTATTCACTGCATAACGTACCTTTAAAATTATTATTTTTTTTTTTTCAATTAGACAAGTTATCTAATGTTTCGTGTAAAAAACCATATACAACAAATATTATATGTATAATGCATATACGGTACTTTGATAATGAAGGGGCGGGGGCAATGGGAGACCCCCGAGAAAACCTGCTGAACACCGGCATCGTCCAGCGCGATTCCCGCACATGCGAAAATCCGAGGACTAACTCCGCCGGGAATCGAACCCGGATCGCCTTGATGGGAGGCGAGAGGTCTGACCCCTGGATCACCGTAGCCCCGTCGGGAAAGAGAATATTTTTGGATATTATTTAGGGTAATGCGTTAGAAAACCAGAATGTGGTATATGAAGTACGTAAACCAAAATGTGTGATACGCACTCCCATCGTGTGTTTTCACCCTGTTGTTGCTGAGAGTATGGTTACTAAGTAAATAATCAGGTTGTCGTAGTTTTAAAAAAAAAACCAGAATTTACAGTCAAAACGCTTCCAAACGTTACAGTTGTAGCTACAATGGCATGGTGGGCGGCCCCCTCGTACTTCACCCTAACATGAACACAATTCTGGCTGTAATACGGCGTCGCACATGGCCACTGTAGAAGCGTTTTACACATAAACGATGAGTCCTAGATAGTCTAATTATGACATACGGATTATTATGTCATCAAACATAACGTTTCGGTCATAGTAGTCATATGGAATGCAAACCAATATTTTTCACGTAATGAAAGTGTCTTCGACGTACTATTACTTAATTTTATCACACATACCGGTTTTACGTACCTCACATACCACATTTTCTTCCTCTAAAGAAAGAACTTTCAATATTACCCAAGAAAGACTTCAAATAATTGTAAGGGTTTCTACAGTCCTTTATATCTCTGATAAACATTAATTATCGCACGTTAGTAATCACCTGGCACAATTAGGTCCCAGCGTTCATTCAGGGAAGCCATTTCTTTAACATAAAGTTCTCGATTACACATCTACCTTTTTTTCAAATATGTAATGACGTAATCAAAAACTATTTATATATATATATATCCGGAAACAGATGGTTTCAAAGATCATAAGATGGTTGCCTGATACGATATACGTGCAGTCATGCCACTGGATTTTTTTTTGTATGGGGCTCTTGAAAAGCTTTGGTGTATTCCAGCCCTGCTGATACAGTAGTGTCCAGGAACGCACTGTAGATAGTTGCTAATGCATTCGGAACAGGCTTGGTATTTTTGAACGTGTACTGGCATTGATAAGATGACTAGCTGAAGCCTGCCGTCGCATGGAATATTTGTTGTAATGTTTTGTCTTCAAGTGCATATCTACAGTTTGGATTCTCGGGAACTTTGGTATAAGGAGTTCATGTACACAGTCGTAATACTTCGTTTCCGGACCTATGCATAGAAGTAGAGATGATGGTTTATCTCGGGAAAACTTGACTGTTTGCTGGGTTTCAATGTACGTTCAGCTTAAGATAAGATGACTGGCTTTCGCTTGCGCGCAGAGCTATTGCCCTATTTGACTAAGTCAATAAGAATCCCGCTATTGTAATATTTTATAGCTATTATTAGTCTGCAGACAGCTGTGTTGTGTCAGACGTATACCACTCAATCATACGTGTCGCAAGAAACCACAGCATGTTCAAAGGTACGTTGGCAGAAATGTTCGCGATATACCATCATCTCTACTTATATTCAAACATCCTGTATAGCGAACACCTGCGCCTGTGGTCTTTCTGCAGTGTAGTAAAATGTCATTATTGCCATCCCTCCCCTGCGGCCTGGTACCAACACTCGCGCTCTCAAAGGGCAGGAGCACACTCTCGTGTCAGGGGTCACATTACCCGCTCCGGGGTGCCTTGCCCCTTCAGACTTCGTGGTCGACTGACAACAGTCCTCGACGCCGTTGTATGCACGTCCTTACAACTGTAGAGCGCCGGGTACCTCTCTCGTGATGGGACGTTGAAAGCTCTTCCAACCCCACATCCATCCACCCCTGCTTCTCCCAGGGCAAGGTTCATTCTGATACACATTAGCAAGAACATTTACTTTCTGATGCTGGCTTTGCAATTGCGCGAAGTGCGCGATAAGACACTACAAATTATCGTTATTTCGAATTCGGGTTCGTCTGCCCCGCGACAAGTTCTAAAAAAATGTAAATACAGCCTTGACACTACATATTCTAGCTCGTGTATTGCATTATTTACATTTTTTCTCTCTAATTTGTACTGTACTCGAAATCCCTACAGACATTCCATAATGTGAAAATTAAGTCACACGCGTTTGCTTACAATAAATATTACCATCTCGTTCGTTCCGCCAATAATTGGGCATACATTTTAATTCGGGTTTTCAGCTTTATCCGCGTTCATTAAGCGAATAAGTTATAATAAAATTACATCTAGTCGGAATCCGCTTCGCGATTGTGTCACATATCTTGACGCTAATTGGTTGACAAGCTGTTTTATTTTCGTAACTCAAGCATTATGCATGAGTGGCATACCAAGTTTTTTTCCCTAACTGCAAGTGTGGAATGGCTTTCTTATCGATATCAGCTGAACTAGAGGAATAGTATTAACAATGACCTTCGTAACCTATAGAATAATTCATTATAACCCAGGGTAGCACTGAAGTCACAATGCTCACTAAAATCAGGCTCATTGAGTACTATTGAAGTCATTTGAAAGGACTAATGTAACTTTTTTTCACGTTTATAGTAGACCTACAGTGCGAATTTTTCGAAAAGTTATTTTCGCTGCTAATTTTTAATTCTTTACGAGATGTTGTTAAGTACGTTTCAAAATACAAAGAAGCTTGCTACCATTTTTTCTGCTGCCTATAACGGACGTCAAAGTATATTTTTTGTTTATCTTTAAAATTGTCAAAAATGTTGAAAAAAGTTTGGTGCATTAAATTTGGAATGAAAAAGGTTCCTAGTACCTTCTTCATAACTATGAATATCTAAAGTTTTACAATTACAGTAATTCTTTACGGATGAAAATGTAAGTCTTAAATACTTCGTTTACAAGTAAAATAATATATTTAATATGTATAATGAAACTTTTTATTAAATGTTAACTTATTAACTCTCTTACTTCCACAATATTTCACTTAAATTTTCATGATGCAGTGACCCACTTTAACATATAAAGATACATATTCATGAATCAACAGTCATATTACAATTGGTTTGTCTGTTTCACACACTTTTATGTTACTAGACGTAATTTTTTAAGATCAGGGAGAGTCTGTACGTAAATGTAATAGTTATCGCCTATTGCATACAATTGAAAGAAAGATGGGAAATCATATACCAAGTCTCTGTACTCAGTCTTCATCATCACTGGGTTCAGGTTCATTGAAGCAGTAATGTTCAGAATAGCTGCAAATTTCAGTGCAGACCAAATTGTTCTTAATACTGCTGCATGCTGCAGTTTTGCAACCTTTCTTGTATTGAAAATTCATTAACATTCGGATGCCTTCAGGCGCAGGTGTTTGGTTGTATTTAACTGGAGCAAGTTATCCAGCCAATCACGGAATGAGAAGAAAGCTGACGATAGTTTACTGTGGATTGCATTAGAGAAAGTCTGACAATATATTGAGCACGCCTGCTCATTGGTAGAAAATATGCAATTGTCGGAGGAAGCTGCTAGTGTGTGTA
Organism: Medauroidea extradentata; assembly: GCA_003012365.1. Classification (NCBI taxonomy): domain Eukaryota; kingdom Metazoa; phylum Arthropoda; class Insecta; order Phasmatodea; family Phasmatidae; genus Medauroidea; species Medauroidea extradentata. Next base: position 34,479 of record PNEQ01045004.1, read on the forward strand.
CTCATTATCTGAATAAAGGTACAACCGAAATGATTAAACTATGCTGTGATCCTTGTTTTTGTGCAGCAGACATACAAATCTCTGATTTAAATCAAGTGTTTCAGATTTTGAGATATTGGTATTACATACTTTAAATCAGGTGAGTAATCTACAGCCTCGTCATCTGGTGTATTGGTATCTGCTTCTTTTTGGCTGTGTTCTGCGAGACCATCAGGTATGATGGTGTTCCCTTTCGTAACTGTGCCAAATGTCAACATGATTTATTTGATCCATAGTAACCACTTTCTGCTATGTCTAGGACATAGGGCAAGTTATGCGGCCAATTTACCTTTTGGTTTTTGCATTTACCAATAATGTTGCCATCAGTATTTCGAGTCTTTGTTGTAGAAATATTGAGTAGGCCCTTTAGTCCTCTTCTTTCCCATGCTTTCTTTTCTTTCAAAGAGTTTTCAATTCGACGATTAAAATCTAGCCTGACTTCATCGAAATCATAGGTTACATTTAAGAATTTCTGTACAAAAGCTCTTTAAAGGTTACATGTTTCTATGTCAGATGACTTTATGACCGACTGCAGAAGTGCCATACCATCTATGATAATTACTTTTCTAAAAGATGCAGTCTGTTCTCGATTTTGGTACTCATTTGATCCTTTCAGTGGCACTTTGTTTATGGCTGCCTCAGAGTACAGGCCTTACAATAAATGTAAAACTTTCGACTTGTCATGTGTAAACCTTGCCGCTGCAGCACTTCTAGGCCTCGGATGTTTACACAGCCGGCCAATTTATTCGTGGCACGTTAAACCGGTGTGTAATGTTTCCTGCAGTACTATAAGCGGCGACCCTATTTGTTGATATTACGAAGTCAAGACCAACGCTGAGTTATGGTATTATTTTTGGTAATTTTAGAGGGGATTTAAATTAAATTATAAGGAAACGGTATTTTAAAAATTTATAAATGTGGCTTGAAGTGCGTGTTATTTTACTAGACTTCGTGTGAAGAAGTTGATCAGTTTCGCGTTTCGCATTTCAAAGGCACCGTCTGACTCACGGAATGTTAATATGAAATTTAGCAGAACGGAACATAAAAAACTCAAATTGAACATAAGAATAACCATAATATATAAAACGATCTCTACGAAACAACAAAAATGATTTTGACCCATAAATGCATCGTGGGGCTGCTTAGAAAACAGAATAACGTTAAACAAGACCAAATTCAAAAGTTAAATTACTTCTAATTTAAGATTTGACTTGTGTGTTGTAATATAAATTGTAACTATTTCATATAATGGTTTATTGGACCATGTTATTTACGCAAGAAAGGCCAGTAGTTTCTTTCCTTTCTAGACTACAGATCTAGTCGGAAATAGGAAACGCCTGCAGAAGTCATATAATTACTTAAAGAAATGATAATCAAATTTGTGTTCAAATAGGGTGCATTTAATATTCTTGATATTTGAAAGGAATCTATGGTCAAGTGAAATGACTTCTACAGACAGAGTCAGGAACTAGAACTACTAAAGAAAGCTTCTAAAATTTAACTTTACAAAGTGGATATTAGTGGGGGGTATGAATACCGTGACCAGATATAAAACCTGACCTACACAATAAGACTACCATGACTCGAATCGTTTTCAAAATTTCAAAACTGGGTCAGTTTCTGATTCTTAGGACGTAGATTTTCCTTGAACAGAGTTTGTTGCTCCGGCATAGCTTTTAACTGGGGTCGCACAATTGGTTACTGAGAATTAAATAGCACAGTTTTCTTATATTCTGATTTAGGAAATATCTACATCTCACGTCTCTAATTCGTTCCGAAATAAACTGCAAACGTTGTTCTTTGTTTCGGGATTTTCAAATGTTTCTTATGACGGCGAAATTGAAGTTTATCTCACCAAAAAATCGCCCATCCTTGACATCGTAGTCATGAAGGAACCGGACATCTAGTGATGGGTGGAGTACTGGGACCTTCTCTGCAGACCTCGTCCTAGAGGCGAATTCCGGAAACCCTCGAAACGTGACGAGGCAACGAAACACTCTTCTGCTCGACCTCTCGGTTAAGGCACCAGGTTGGACAGCTCCTCAGGACCTCGGATCTTCTTCCAGTACTTCGAACGGAGACGTCTTCTTCATGCGGACGACCTGAACTTGTGACCCACGGTACTTATACTTCAGACGTTGTGAAAGTTTCGCAACGGGGTACTGAAGTGCAGAACCAGTTTTCACTGCAGAATGACGTTTCAATCCTCGTCTATACAGCTGGTTACCTTCCCGTGGTCTACGTCCGTCATATTTAGTGGCCGAAAACGTTCTTCTCGCTTTTTTTTACCAAAAAAATATTCTATCACATAACTCCTTCTTCTGTTTGTTACGTGGTTGTTGATTCTTGCGTTGAGTTACTTCTTTCTACTAGCACGGTCGCCTCAGTGCCCAGATCAGGCAAATATCTGGTCATTAAATAAAATAAAATTTAAATCGTCAAAAGACTGTATAAATCACTCACCTGACCATGATAAGTTTACACTGAACCCATAGACAAAGTTCAAAACGTGTTCTGGCTCGGGGATAGTATTTGCATACACAAAGTAAAAATAGACGATTCCAGCGCCGTCAAAGACTAATAAATTACATTGATACATATCTGTAATATGAAGCAGGCGCAATGTTACAATGTACATTGAATTTAAAAGTCAAGAATAATTTGGAAGTATTATTATTTTTTACTTTCCGAGGTGTCGTTTTATTTTTCCGGATTTTTAAAATATAACCGAAGTTTAATTTGTAGCTTTTCAAACTTTAGTTTGAAAAATTCTACAAGAAGTATTGGGACTATCAAAAAACATAAAATAAATACTCCATTTTATGTTCCGACATTCTCACACCAAAACGAAAAGAGCTCACAACTAGTCAGTTCTTCTTTAATTGTAGCTAACAACCACTCCTGTGAAACTAGCTTTCAATTCAAAGAGATTCATCTGTTTGGGAGCTACAGTTATAACAACCTTACTTTTCCATCGGTAGGTAAAACGAGCTTACTTTAGTAGAAGTGAGTAGAAAATGAGACAATTGAATTATCGTACTTTCACTTGCATAGTTTGTGGAAGAAGGTTTTCGTGGATATGCCTGCCAACATAACTTGCACTTCTTACGCGAGAAGTATTGTTTCGATCGCATTTCAGACTTCTGAATAATGCACTTACCTCACGGCTTTCTGTTCTTGCACCAAGTCCTCTGTTTTGTCGTAGCTAGTAGCAAATGCATTTTTATATGTTTAGAAAGAAATTACCTTTTATTAATATTGTATGCTTACAGTTCATGTAATTTGTTTTGGCACTTTCCATGACAACCTATTATTCTGGCTATAAATTTAATTGTGAAAACCTTAAAAATTTTATTTTTCACCGTGCATACAATTGGAATGGAGCTCAAAGATTAAGGAGATTTAAATAATCTCCTCCCCCTCATAACTACATCCCACTACTCAACGTTAATTCTGAATTACTCTTCTGATGTTGCTGTAAATTCGGTTTTTTGAATAGTGATCTTTCGCCTTATTACTAAAAAATATTTGTTCATGAATAATTGAAACATTTTAAAATGCCTAACAAATTTTCTTTAACATTTACGAGTTTTTATATGTTAAAGTTATTTACTACGGATGCAAAATTTTCTTTATGCGTGATCCTTAATGGTTTTAGGGACACCGTTTTGTATGAACTGTGCAAACAATTTAGGAATTAGTGTAACTGTCCAGTTCCTAGCCACAATTTTAAATTTTGCGAGCATTAATGAACATGGCGAGCAATATTTTTGAAACATAGTATCATCGTGGTAGTAGAAAAACTATTAACAGTGCTAATTTATAGTTAAAGCCTTCACAGAACACAACATGTTTTCAAGGCAAAGTTTATGAATAACAATAATACATGAAACTCGGTTGAGGAGTTAATACTACCAGGTATACCTCTAATTGTCGTCCTGTAACAATGTGAGGTGTAGAGTGTGTGCATGTGAACGGTGATTTTATACCGGAAGCGGGGGTGAATTTGGGACACTTTTACACAATTTTTAGCCTACTTTCCGAAGGACCGAATTTCATCAAATGTTGTACACATATAGTACTTTGTAATCTGACTTGACTTTTATGCACTTCGTTTACGCCATGTTCATATTTTCAAAATGGCGGCTATTTTAACATTTCTTGATCAAGCTATATATCTAAGGAACGGTACTTTAGAATCTCATCAAACTTGGTGCACATACTACACATAAAGCTTACTTGACCTTTGCCAATCGCGTTTATCCTTTTGTAATATTTTGAAAACGGTGGCTATTTTTATCTTTATGGTAGAAAGACATTTTAGAAAATATTTCCTCAATGTCATTAAACTTGGTACTACTTAGTAAGCTGACTTATATTAAATATATTTCATGTGTCATACTTCCAAATCAATATTATAAGATTACGTAAATTGTTTTCACTTTAAGGGATAATTAAGGAAAGGAGGCTTATCTGTTATGCTGGTAACTGCTTTTTATCTTTCACGTTTGCCAACTGTAATTAAATTTCATAAGTACATGTTTTTATTCAGGGCTGTCATATATATGAAAAATGTTTTTTTTATTTTTAAAGTGTCCCAAAGTCGCTCCCGGTTTCTGCGGTTTTCGCGATAGTTTTTCAATGTAAACGAAAGCATATATCTAAAATCGGTTTAGTAGTTTTGTTGGCAATTTTTTTTCAGGGCAGTAAATACTCTGATTTTTTGTATTTGCTCTCGTTTAAGTTTTAAATTATTACCGCACTAACAGTAAGTACATGGGAGCACCAAATATTAAATCTACTACAGGTTAGGGTTAGAAAGAAAATGTGTTTTCTTATGGGACTAGAAAATATGAAATTATTGTAAAATTTAACTTACTTAGGCTTCGAAATGTCAAAAATCATTGAAAAGAAACCAATTGCGCGTTTTGAATATACAACTTAATGTAACTTAAAATCAGGAAAGCTCTGCGATTGGTCAGTTTACACCCCTTATCTATACCAGAGCTCATGCGGTAGAAATGTTCCCAGTGCCAACTTTTAACATTGATATTTCTAACCTGTAGCAGAATTAACCTTATCTTAAGGTACATCGATTATACAGAACAGCACCGGCCTGGTGTCATATCTTAGTAAATATAGAACATTGAGAGTAGAGTGATGTTTTACTCTTGAAAGGCTTCCAGTTGAAATCGACTTGCAGTGATTACTGCCGACAGTCGCCTTGATGTGCAGAAATGTAATTGAACATAACATCTTTAAGACACCGAACTTTTTTGATTGGCGGAACATTAACGATATTTTAAAATTGTATTGCGAAATTTATTCACAAATTTGCCAATACTTTAAATATATCTGTAGTCTTACCTAGAAGCAAATTTTATGACCCCTTAGTTGTAAATTACATAAACGTTCCAAACTTCGTACGATATTTTGGGAGGACGTCTGATTGGTTTTATTTTTCATCAAAATCATTTATTTGATTTGTTGAAGTAGGCATCACTATACCTTTAACCACGTACAATACAAGTTGTTTGACATTTTACGTGGCCTACGCGGATCGTTATTTAATCGTAAGTCTTTATTATTATCGGAGCTGCTACATTATACTTCAATGTTATCCTGCTGAATTGAGTTTAATCATACGAGAAATTAAAAGGAACATGCATTGTAAAATATAAAAAGTTTTTATCATTATTACGAGTGCAGAAATCTGAGATTCTTAATTTGCTGGTGGCTTGGCGATGTTCCGACTTCAGCGTCTCTTGTCTTGTTTCAAGTAGCGTAGGTCAGGAGCGAAATAAAGATTCGGGACTCTTCTGTTTGATTCGTTAACATGTTCTGCATATTAGGTTCAACCTGCACCAGCAGCAGCTCGAATTACCAACAAAATTGTAGTTAGTGAGATGTATAATTTCATATAGAAAACTGGCATTTATTTAAATGTATTTCCGTTCCAAATTACATATAAGAAGACGGCGTAGTAGGAAGAGCTGTTGCCTCACACCAAAGCAACCTGGGTTGATCCCTGGCTATGACGACTCTCAAATGTTTCTCATGTGAGAGACGTGACCAGGGGAGTGCTCCATTTTCCCCGCCATCGATGTCATGTTTAGAAACTTGGATGGGACCTTTTATTATTTTGAAAGTTGAGGTTTAGTTATTTTTACAAACTGTATATTTTATATGTCGGTTTCCGTGAGACAACTCTATAGTATGCATATGGAGGTATTTCAACTTGCGTCTTATAGTTTGACGAAAATTTCTATAAAGTGAGTAGGTTACATATCACACAGCACTAGTAAACGGAGGACATCACAAAAAATGTTTGGCAACAAGACGGTTTATGTTGACCTGTAAGATACGCAAGTATTTAAGAAACATTTCGTATTGACTGAGACTCTCGAGGCCAGAATTTGTTGCGATGTCCTTATGTTTCAACCCAGGGAAAAGAAAAGTGGTCTGAAAATTATTTCATAAAAATAGTTTATTTGGCCAAACATCATTACAAGAAAATTACACATTCACATTTTTTTAGAAGTCAACAATTACATCCCAAAAGGAATTTTCCATATTACCTGCAAAAATGCGAGTTCTACTTGCCACTTATTTATGTACAAAAGTTTCGTTTAGAGCTAACTGAAAAATACAATTCACTTAGCTCTATGAAATACGTACAAACTTGAATTTTTTTCGAAGCAATTCCTTTACCTGTATGACTTAATTTCACTCGCATGAGCGTGCGAAATCAGTAGGGTATCACACGTCAGTGCCATTATCATTTACGTCCTATTTTATTTCATTCGTTAGAAGTCCGTACGAACACAATTACCATTATTGCGCTTTAGATGTAAAATTATGAGCGCTGCTGGCACACTTATCACTGATTTTTTAAAGTTGTTATAAGGGTAAAATGAAAACTTACGCACCCGTGATAGGTTTTTATTGTTCTTCTGTGCAACTCGCCAATCACTTTTCAGAGAAGTATCTAAACATTACAGGCCCATCACTGTTTATAACACTGGGATATGAGAGGTGGGTTAATAAAATTAAATAATGATTGTGCGGTACATAAGAACGAATTTGCCTTGGAATTGCTGTCTACCAGGGAGTGTTGTTGGACTCGTTCACATTTCTTAGTGTGGTATTGATAAAAAAAAAACCGCTGCGTAGGTATTTTCAAATGTTTCATTACAAATACTTTCATGTCCATAGTCTACATGATACTGGAAAAAATAATTTAAAAAGTCCCTGTACCAATTTTACCCATTCCGAGATGAACAAAGTCAGTGATGTTTCATAGTATATTATATTCGACGTAAGTCCCACCTGGTTATTATAACAATGTAAACTCATATCTTTGGTCCCACCTGTGTTCCGGAATAGGCAGTGAACTTGCCCAGCGTGACTGTCTCAGCTTAGCAGTGACAACTGTTTGAATATATAATGCTCTCAAATAGCTCATATCTCACAGTGTTTTTTTACGTGCGTAAACTAATGGCTCAGATGAGGTTAATTCTTTTAAGTCCAGAATTTGTTTCTTAAAGCACGAATTGTACGCGTGCGTATAATTTATAAGTTACCTTGTACTGTAAAGATGGCTTAAAATAATCTAAATCTGAGATGCAGCGTTTAATACTGAAAGTACGGTATTTAAATGCATATGGGTTCCCTGAGCGTTAAGAAAATCAAGTAATAGTCTGCGAAATAATATTTGTACGAGAGCCATCCGATAGACAGCTTAGTAGTACCAGGTAAAATAACTAGAAAAAAAATATTTTTAATCTATATGGGTTTAAAAATCTGTTCACAGGTAACACTTATTTCAGGCCATCACGCACTGGAAGATACTACTCATTGCAAAGTAAGTTGTTTCTGACTATTTATATGTTCTGAGTCGTCATTTAGTGACGTTTCAAATCATAAAGTCGATGTACTTGAAAATCGGATTCCGTTCGGCTAGGCTTTATTGCTAAATCAGTCCAATAAGTGAAGGTTTAGCTGTTAATTTCCCGGTACAACCTTCACGCACAGGCTCAGACAGATTATGCAGCTATCCACTGCGGATACTGGCTTACAATTACGGAATCGCTGATGATCATTAGTAACGCAACGGGATGTCCATTCCTTCCTCCCCTAATACCTGTCGATTCAACAACTGCGGTATCATACGGTGCTGACAAATTTCTCAATATTTCCACGGACGATGCAGGCTATAACCAGTCATAAATCTAGCTTAATATGTCATAACTTCTTGGGGGACAGATTGTATTACGTAAGTGGACAACACAGAAGTATTACTAACTTCTCACGGATTGTAATTTTTATTCTTTTCAGAGTGCACTCTTTACGCTTTGGTTAGCACGAATACCCATGGGCACTAAAATGTGTTATCACGAAGCGTCTAAAATTAAGAATTTAGTTGCTTTGCCTCTGTTTCATAATTATGTATTTCGGACACAGCAAACTTTATCGGTATGAACGTATGTAAGGTTTTATATTATCGCGGTCTTTGGGTATGAATGAACACTATAACAACAGTAACATATATAATGTTTTCTAAATGTACTTAGATTCGTTGTCAATACCAGATCGTAACTGTACTTTGTTAGTAAAATTCGGCACTGTTGCAGGTGTTGCAAATAAGTAATTAATTGTCTCACTACTGAACGAACACATTTAGAAAAAAAATCAAAACGAACTACCTGACACATAAATATAGATTCCTTGAAACTAAATAGTCTATCACGTGGTTAGGGTGTGTATGAATTTTCCTCCGAATATAATGTTGTCCAACGCAGAAGACTAGTGTACTTGCAAGTACAACATTGATACATTTTCTTGTTTGTTGAAGGAAATACAGTTTAAGCTTAACGAATTTTAAGACGTGTTAACGAAACATGGACCTAGACGTCCATGCGTGATCTATAAGAATGAAATCGAATCGAGTTCAGAATTACAGCGTATAGATAATGGGCCGAAAGTTCATTATTACTCTGCGACGTTTGTATCGTATCAATAAACTCCCACACCGTTTGACCGATACCACGAAACTTTCCCATAGAAGTTTTTTCCTGTTTAATGTTCTTAAGCTATCCAGTTTTCTCTAATTCGCCATTAAGTGGCACAGCAGGGCATCCACTTCTACGCCGTTCAACCAATCGGCATGAAAATTGGTATACATAAATATTTCAGCCGTATTTCTTACGTTGCACGTAACGTGATCAATAGAATCTTGCCTGGCATTGACAGTTCAACTTCTGCCGGGTTCTAGTATTCTACAGATTATAGGTACTGAAAATCAAGTGGACTTATTTCTGATGTCCCTTTTTTTTTAAATACAAATTTTGATGCATCAGTTCTTTTATAATTCGTGGCAAAAGTTACTAACGTTCGCAGCATTTTAAAAACGTGAAAAATTAGTGCCATTTGGCACCAAACGGTATGTTTATTCGCCGTGCACTTATGTATGTAAACACGGTAGTTTACTTATGTGTGCACATTTTAAATATCTAACAGAAATACTTTGAATGACGTATCATGTTGCAAAAGTCCTATTGAATATAAAAATTATTTCTAACCAAAATGTTACGATATTACAATTACCAAATTGGATAGATATTGATACAATTTTTTTTTCTCAATACGATTACCTTCATGGCAATGTAATATTTGTTTATTACTCCAGTGTAATGCCAATAAATAAACTTTTAACTATTAGATGCAGTTGGAATAAATTCTTAGGTTTGTCACTTGTGATAAATGTGCTGTTTCAGTCATTGAAATAGGTTTTTAATTTGACAATTACTACATATTGAAAGAACTGCAGATCATTCAAGCAACGCATTTATGAGAATACCACGAACGTCATTTTGTTATAATTTTCCTTTTAACATAATACTAAGTAATTGTGACTTAGTCGGAGAAAAAGTGTTACTGGTGTGACTATATTTGTTACGTTACCTCCCTTTTCGATCTGTTGACAGAATTTGGTCAGCGAATACAAATCTCACAAATAACTCGCTTCCGCGAAATCCGATACTAAATGAAGCACATTGTTAAAAAACTGTCGATTCATTTCGTACTCTACACACCGAGACATGTGAAAAGTTATTGACAGAAAACGCACCGACGATAACCCAGTACTGTCTGATGTTTATGTGGACATAATGTTGTTAACGACAACACATGATGAATTATTATTCTATGCCTCATTGTAGGATGGATGAGACTTGTACAAATACCGCACTGTTTGGAATTATACCGATACACAAATTTAAAAAAAATCCTGCATTTATGAACTTCTGAGAAACACCAACGAAATTTTCTTTAAATTGTGATGTTTGATAGTTCGCAGAATCTAGTTGGATATGGTATGAACGTATCCACAACATTGAGACATTTAATCAAGGCCTCGAATTTTCCTTTATAAATACATTTTTATTTCGTTTTTCTCAGTTATTTACCAATCTTATATACACACACTTATATTTTCCGGCCTTGAATTATTACCATACGAAAATAAATATGTTGTAAATATCACACGTTATTGTAGCGTTGAAGATAATTACAAGAACCATTTTTGAAGTAAAAGTGTTGATGTATATGAAAATAAATTGTTATGTTCTTAAATATATACTGAATTCATTACGGTGGGTATTTTTAATAACTTGGAATTTTTGGAAAATGAAATCAAAATATTTTTCTTCAAATAATAAAACGGATTACAGTGCAGCGTACTGCGTACGAGTGAATCTTACAAGCTCTTCGCATCCTTCCAACCTATGCATTTGCAGAGCGTCTTCCTATGAACGAGCCTGCAGCGAGGTTTTTAATTCACCAAGTGACAAGGTTGCACACGTCGACTTCCGTACATGAACGTTGGGCTGTCCGTGCAGACTCTGATCGCGGTTTCTGCCGAAGTTCCCGCTGATTCTTCTCGCCATGCATGACGTAGGATTCACTAGGTCACTGGTCAGCTCCTCTCCAACTGTTCTGTCACTGAGGTTAATTGCACTACAGGTTAGTAAGATTAACCATTAACGAATTTAAATAGGCAAAATATCCACCACCAATGTTGCTGTTATCGGGGGAGGAGGGTATTAATTTGATGCTGGCGCTCATTGTGAGGCTTTCGGTTTAACGCCTAAAACTGCCTTAATGTAGCTGCCGAGCGCCGTGTTGAGCTTCGTTCGACAAATACTCAGAGTACATGGGATTTGTCTGCTAAGGAATGGCCATAAGACATCAAAGGAAGGCTCTATGAAGAGCTAGAACAAGAAAGTCTCCAAATTGTCATGAACGAAGAAAAACTTCATAAATTAATCTGCCAACAAGATCGGCAGGAGGTTACAAGAGTTCGATCATTGTTATATCTTGCAAAATGACGGAAAGTTGTACGCAAAGGCTCAAGAGGTTATTTGAGTCAGACACATTTCTAAATGACAAGAGTGGCAGGTTTTGTAAGATCATGGCAGAAAGCCTACTAAGAAAATTACAGGCAAGAGCGAAGAATTAAGCATACATATGACGTGTACTGCTTTACGTTTGCAAGTAAGAATGGACGGAGCGAGCGTTGGGTTGGCCTTCGGGCCAAAAAACGTACACTGATTTTGTAGTACACACAAAATAATAATTTTTGTGAGCAGACAGTATATTTTGCAGGGTAAATAATCACAAAATATTTTGTAGCTGCTATAAAATACTTTTTTTCAATGTATATTCCCATTTTACGTCCTCCATTAATCCATGAAGATGTTTTTAGCCATGGTAATATTGTGTCAGGATTTTACAAAACCTATGTGCAAGTACAACACTATTCTCGAATATTACGTAATTAAATAATGCGCTTAACGCTGAGTGTTTCACATAAGTAGGTTGTCGGCGAGAAGACTGCGTGCCGTTTCAGTGGCTAGGGTGAGGGGTGATGCTTTTGCTGTGTAGTCCTTAATGATTCTAAGCTTTAAACACGTTTCCTCTGACACAGGAACTACGTTATAGCTTGTTTGGAATTACTGTCTTTCTTACGAAACTGTTAACAGTCCAGGTTATTTCTATAGGTGCAAATCAATTACACGCCGACCTTGGCCTCTCCTCAAAATTGTTTTAAACTGCTTATTCAGGCGGTTGTATCTGGTAAATTGACAATGTTATTATCAAGACTTTATTGGGCTTTACTCCAACAGAATTCCCTGATTAAAGTCCCATAGAAGTCGCTACGTGCTATTTCAGAGCATAGTTCTTTAAATGCGTGCCTGCTTCCGTGCGCCAAGTGAAAAAAAAATAGTCACTACTAAGGGCATGTGATCCTATTTAAATTAGTGTATAATGCGACAGATATTATTCACTTTAATATTCCACACTGAACAGGGGAAATAGACTTGTTGCATGAGCGCCAGCATCAAAGGGAGCGCTTACCGCTACAAGAAGTGGAAATTGGCCCAAGACAAACTTACTTTCCTAACCTGTAGTGTAAGTAATCTTACCCAGACAAAGGTCAATTCTGCTACAGGTTGGAATGATCAGTGTTAAAAGTTTGGTACAGGGAAAATTTCTGCCGCTTGAGCGCTGGCATCGGTAAGATATGTAAACTTTCCAATCACAGAGCTGTCGCGAAGTTTGTAATTGGAAAGCTAAAATTGGCTTGTGTTTTATATTACAGTTCAATTAAATGGCTTCTTTCTTTGCCAAGCCTAGTTAAATTTTGTATAACTATGGGTTTGTTTGTTTAATATACCCATTAGCGATAACAGCAGAGCCTTTCCCTGTGCAAAACTCTCCCATAAGAAAACACGTTTTCTTTCCAAACTGCAGTAGAATTAACCTTACCCAGACGAAGGCTCGCCCCGCTGCTGAAGATAGCAGCTCGGTCCTCATACGCAGCTCTCTGGGCCGGGTATCGTGTTGGAGATGATGTGGCCCTTGGCAAGCACACCATTGGTGGCGGTGGTACTACTGGGGACTGGTGTCCCGTCAAGACGCGCCATCACAGGCGAAGGGACACTCGGCGTCGTGCCGGGCATGCTGGGCGTTGTCCCAGGGCTCGTGGCGCACGGCGACGTCTGCACACACATACACACTTGTATACAGTAGTCTTAGAGAGAAAGACAAGTGTCAGTTGAGAGCATTGTGCTTACAGCCACGAGTGTCATGAGAAGACTTGTTTCAATTCCTTACGTGCTCCTCTGCAGCTCTGCTTCATAGTTATTGGTAGAGTATCTGTGTTAAGTGATGACTCTCGTTACACGGAATTAGGTTATTGCAACACTACACGTTGTACTTCACGGGCAGAAGCCTAAGACACGTGAGATTTGAAACCCAATCACTAGCCATGAAGCAGAAGTGCACGAAACAAACTGAATTCTTTTCGTGAAAATTTTATGGCCCTATTGACAGCGTGTTTTTGTTAAGACACGCCTATAGTTTGACTGAGCCACTCAGTACAAGGTTCCTGTGAAATCGTATGTCTGCGATGCACCAATACACATCCAGTTAAGGTTAAAGGATAATCTTCGATCCAATGCCCGTGAGACAGTGGAATCAAAATGTGCAAAAATCTTTTCGCCATAAAATTGAGGCTCTAGAATTGAGCGAGAAACACTCCGATCTTGGACCACGCGCTTCCAAGATCCGATCGTGCGCTTAGCAGTCCAACATCAGGCAAATTAGATTTGTGATATTGCTTGTATCTAATGCCAAAATACTGAACTACAGCTACTGTGGTGTTCTTTTCTCATGGAAACTGAAAGCCGATGCCAGAAAAATGCAATTTCACATATACCTTGAATAACACAAATCAGGACTAAATTAACACGTGACATTTATACATAGATCAAAGATTTTTACACAGTTTTGTTTCAATGCCTTGTGGTCACATCTGCAGCTCCACTTAACGGTCCATGATTGGTTGACTTTAAGTCTTATCGTCTTGGATTCTACCAGTAAATCGCAGACGTGTGGTGTCGCAGTTACCTTTTTTTTATTGGCATAGTCAAATGGAAAACATCAATAACAATGATGTAGTGGTACAAATTAGCGCCAAACTCTTTACGCGAAAATTACCAGTCTCAATTACATTTCCTGCAAATAAAACCTCTTTCTGGACAATTTACTACGTGTTAACACCCATTTTACAGAAGTTGTTAACTATATGATGATAGCTACACCCTCATACCTTGAAACTCAATTGTACGGGGGAATTCATTGTACATAAGCTGAACACAACTCCCAGTTTTTTGTTATTATTTTTGCACCATGACTTTATTAATGTTTGCACTGCTTAAGCAATTTATCACGTAACTACTGAGGTCTAGAATTATTGACGCGCTAAAATCACGTCTATTTTTTTCACAACTAAACTTATGGTTCGTTTAAAATTAAAAATACTGTCCTTATTATATCTGCGTATTAGAAAGCTGCGTGTCGCTTAAAATTAACACATTTTTTTCAGTTTATATTTATAGGAAAGCTACTATAAGTTACACTTTTAAGTGACAACTGAACACATATTTGCAGATGGAATTTTAGTACTCACTAATTACTACTTTTTAAACAATAGTGGATGTATTTAACGTTTACTAAGCACATTTACGATTCCGACACGTTACATATACCTTGAAGTGCACCGTAAGTTGTACTAAAAACCATTATACTTTAGTGAATGTGTGGTATTATTAGAAACTGTATGTATGCCTTCTTGCCAAATATTAACATAGTCATATTACTTAATATAGTGGTCATTCCTTCTACATTTAAAATTGTTGTAGGAACAATGTAATTACAAGAGCAACCAAATTTGTCTACTGTAGTTATTTTTAATAAAGGTATCTCATACAATTTGTATAGTAGCATATATTCGCCATATAAACAAACTGAGGTAAATTCCGGTTTGTGTGCATATATATATATACAAGCTGTCCCTTTGCGGCTTCGCCCGCGTGTACTATAGAAAAGAGTAACTAACTTTTAGTTACGTGTTAATTGATGGTGATACTATATTCTATATTACACTATATTCACTGTTTATCTTTAAAACATCAAATACAAACAGATTTGTCCAGTCCACTGCGCTAAGCGTACTTTTTTTAATTCATCTTTATTTCTCTATAAAACAGCTGCCCGGCATTTAACAGCTAGCGTACTCAATAACAGTGTAAAGAGCGCGCGCAATACGCTTGTATGATGTCATGTAATTCCCATCGTAAAGTCTTGTACTGGATACGAACCCGTAACCCCACCCCTCCCACACCCCAAACTTTGTACAATACCTGAGTGAATGCTTAAGGCCTCGATCACATAGGAACATACCTACATTGTTTAAACAACAATAGCAATAAAGCTCAAATTGACTCAAGTTTTTTTTCGGCAATTATTCGAATTTTTCTCGCCGTAAAAACCATCTTTGAACTTCAACGAACATTTAAAAAAAATAGTTGGCCAAATTGGTCCAGGCGTTGTTGAGTTATGCGCTTACCAACACATTTTGCGATTCATTTTTATATTATAGATAGCTATACCCTGCCACGCTTCGCTGTGGCACATTGTGATTGCATGGTTGCGAAATGAGAAAGAATACTTTCTGCGAGGCATTATTTCGGTTTTCACTGGAACAGAAGAAAGGAATGAGATTATAACTTCTCATGGCTCTTATATTCTCCTTTTTCTCGTGATTCTCATAGCTGCAGCTCGAAAACTGTCCATCTTTCATATAGAATATAACCTCTACTTACGATTTGGTGAAAGGCGCAATTAGATCACGACACGATCACACAAAAGTTCCTTGATTTAAGTGAATATTTAATTCAGATTGTATATTAATCAGAATCAGATGCAATTTTTTTTTTTTGTAAATGAACAATGTAATCGGGAACGAATATTGTTTCTCATGTGACTGCGCCATTACTATTGCGTTTGTCAGCGAGTGTTTTCCTCGCTTTTTTTTCCGCGCTCGCAAATTAGATAAAAATAATCTTTGATGCGGATTATATATCATGCTAAAATTCCAGCTCGATCGGTGCAGAACGTTTTGAGTTTTTGAAGCGTACACAAACCAACATAACATTATATATATATATATATATATATATATAGGATAATTTAGTACGGGGTGAGTTAATTTCGTGTGGTGATAGCCCACAAAACTATGTCAAATAAGTGTTTTCAGTTCGTCACTAACTTGAATATTATACTAATAATAATAAATCGTCTTTATTAGGCGCAGTTAAGGCAATTTTGCCTTCTCTTACACTGAAGTTATACTACCCTGAAAATAGACTTTCAAATCACATTTTAATTTTAACTAGAAAGAAAAAACTGATATCAAATAATGAAACTTTGTAAGCTTATTGTTACTATTGGAATACAGCATATTAAATCGGAGGAAAGATAAATAAATAAAGAATTTTCTTGTCGAGAATTTTTATTCAAAGCAGTTTTCGAGAACATCGTATATAAAATTATTACCTTAACGCCCGCAACATATGCAGGCTTTGCAACACGTGGAAACGTGTTGCAATGATGTTGTACCAGCGTATTTATCGTCTAAGATTTGTAACTTATTATGTACCACCGACGCAAAGTCGAGTAACGAAGAAATTTGCTTTCGTTTCACTTTCCTCGATGGATTATGTACGACAGTTTTTGCTTCAGACGTTAAAGTTTCCATCTGCGCAAAGCTTTTCTTCAAATGAAGTGACGTCCGAAGTTTTGTTTGGACGGTAAAGAGCAGTTGGCTACCCTGCTTTACAATAAATTTCAATTTTTGTTGTGAAAACAAGAAGACTTTTATGTTTCTTATGTTTGCGTCTCTGATTTTCTTTCGAATGACTATATCTATGAGTAGTATGATTTGGCCGGTTCTGGGACATGGAGCCGGTGTGAGGAGCCCGACCGAGTGAGGAGCCCCTCCGCCATGTTGTGACGTCATGTCCCCGGCCGCCATGTTGGATGACCTTGACCTTTAACCTTGACCCTGACCTTGACCTTGAGTGTCAAATTACCAAAATTTTCCAAAATTTCAAAAATTTCAAAAAAATT